>NBZA01000632.1:120100-152302 GCA_003054995.1 Aleochara bilineata
AGGAATTGGCACCGCGCGCCGCCGCCTCTCCGAAGCCCCGATGATGGGAGTCCTGAGAGACTTCTTCGTGGCTGAGATCAAGCGAGGAATTGCTCGTGTCGGCGTCGTAATAGCAGGGCACGTCGCGCGAGTTATCCGACTCCTGCGTGCAGTCGTTCACCAGGTACTGTAAGGGGGAACTGGAACAACACGGTTGCTTTTTCAAGGACAGTAAGGGCACTCCACCATTGCCCTCGTACACAATCAGCAGGGAGCTAAAATAAGCGCTCAGTTAGGCAGAATCGATACACCCAGTAAAAATAGTAAGAAGTGAGACGTACCATGAGTAAAATCTATAACTACTCTGCTTCTCGATGACGCGCCGTAACTGCTCGAGTTTGTTTATAACTTTCTTAATCACATAACAGCGCAATCCGTAGCCGTTGTCAAAGAAACGCACAAGTGCGCTCTTGAAGCCGTCCTCGTTGAGCTCGCGACCCCAATACTTGTCCTTCTTGAAGTAGTAGTCGGCGTCCGCCTGGTACACTTGCATCCCGCACAATCGCACGCCCAGCGAGGCCGAAGTGCTCGCGGCGCACTTGGCGATCTGTTTGCTGCGCTTCTCAGCGGACGCGTCGTCGCCATGTTGGCGCGTGCCCATCTTGAGATCCAGGATGCAAGGGTGCATGTAGCTCGCCGTGATGTTCTCCAACATCAGGAAGTACTGTTTGTTGGTGTTGTCGCTCTGGGATATCGATTTCAGCACTTCTTTTGGGTTTCCGGAATGATGTACACGCATTCTGCAAAGAAATTGTTTACAGATTACTCAAAACAAGAAGTTGCTAATGAATAATTACTTTAAGACTTCTTCACGTTTGCGTTTGTAGCCGCTTTTAGAACGACTACTAGCATTGGAATCGTCTCTGAAACTAGGTGAATATCTTTTCTCCATTTTCCCACTGCATAAAGTCGCTTGCATAACGCCTGTAACAATTCGAAAACATTAATATTTTCATGTTCGTTCAAATCGCTTACAAATAGAATCGTTTTTGATTAAAAATTTTGTTTAAAGTAATATCTGATTGTTTAATTGGAAATGTTGGTTGAAACGGTTGATGTGGGAACAAAATATCTTGATATCTTTTGTGTCTTATCACTCATTCGTGTTGGGTTAGTGTAGTATCGTGACTTGTATGCAGGTGGCAGTGGTGTAATGTTGTTTTGTTTTTAAAAGTTTTCAACTTCAGAAGAGAAATTTCTTGTGAATTTGGTGATTGAAGTGAAGTGATTGAATGTCGTAGAGAGTGAGATATGAAGAAACTAAATAAACTCAAGAAAGTAACGCAAGAACGAATAAATGTTTAGTTGACAGCTGATCTAACCCCTTAAACGTAATATTATTCATTATCTAGGTAATAATAATGTATTATATATAATATAAAGTAGTAAGTAAGTAAAGAGTAAAGTAAAGTCCAACCCTTTTCTTTGGTTACTCGGTCAGTTTGCTTGCTTGCTTGCTCTCTCGCTCTCTCTTGCAATGAATGATCCCGATCATCATCATCATCATCATCGGCGGTCGCCTCGACATTTTCTTTCGTATTCGGACGAAATTTGAAAAGAGATTATAAAGGTTTGATTGCGTGAGAGTTATACAAACCCCGAGAGCGTGTGCGGAGTGCGGCGGGCGCCGTGGCTCCTTAGCGCTGCCCCTCAGCATCTCAGCATGAGCACGAGAGCACATTGCATTGCTAGGCCTCCTCGTTCGGCGGGACGGAGCTGACCGGCCGTGGTGGCCGCGTTACTGAACTGCACATAAGAAGAAAAACTCTTCTCGTTCGGCTTTTATTTATATAGAAAGTTAGATAGTAGATAGATAGATAGATATGTAACATACAATCATCTCTTACACGTACGTACAGTACCTTCCCTATTGATTCTTTCTTTTCTGCTACTCTCTCAACAAAATACGCCACTTTAATTCACTTCAGATCAAATAAAACAAGAGCATACTTACCTCTTACTCTTGTACTTGTACTTTTCGTATTGTACAAAACAATAACAGAGAGAAGAAATTATGCATACAATAATATCATTTACAAAGAGATAAATAATTTAATTAACTGTACGCCTCGGTATTTATATTTGTTTAACAAATAATTAATTATTCATAAATATGTATGTATATTTCTATTATATATCGATATAAATATATAATAAAGTCAAATCAAATGAAAAACAATAACTAAAGTATATGAGCAATGATTGTGTTTCTTTTGTGTTTTTTTCTTCTTCTTTCTTCTACATTTTACATTAAACATTAATTCACAAACGACAATTTAATAAGTTAGTTGTCATATTGTACATAATTTTAAGTCATTTTCATTGCTTATTATAATATCACAGCATTCATTCATTCATTAGCAAGAAATCAATAAGTTTATTTGCAATTTTTTAAGATAACATAAAAGAAAATTCAATTATCAGTCAACCATTCAATCAATCAAATTGATTGGGACACTCTGAGCTCTCCCAGCGGTCTGCGATTAAACAATATCATTAGCAAATCACAACATCAAGAAACAACAATTAAAAATCAATCAGTCAATAATCAAATCAAATAAAATCAATCAGTCTATAAATGACACGACACTGATGACGTGACAGATGGCTGTGACAGATGCAGCATGACTACTGATGTGACATGTGTCAAGTCTCTCCCCTTTCTCTCTCTCCTTTCTTCCGTCCACATATTATCCTCTCTCATGAAGGAAACAACAACACCAACAACAATAATGGTAATAACAAACCAACCAGAGAGGAAGAGATTAATTATATTACGAAATTAATTAATTAATTCGTATTCGATATTGAAAATGGTGATGGTGCATTCGCTTACCTTTGTATTTCGGTACAAACATTTTGATGTCCTGATCCTGAATGTTTTGGTAGAAGTCAAGCTCGCGATAGTTGAGCGGCTTGCAAATGGTGTTGGGATTCAGTACCATGAGGCGCGTGTGCCCGCCGACCTGCGAAAATCAAACCAAACAACTATTAGTCGCGTCTTCTATCCGAAATTCCACCAAATGCGATGCGCTGCTGAATGTCATTGTCACTGATGAATAAATACCAGAGCCTGCGTGGCCTGAGGTCTGTGAGTGCAGAGATAATATGATGATGATGGTGAGAATGCGCGTCTACATTTTGGCACAATTCTATATGCGCTCGCTCGTAGACAGACAGACAGAATATTTAGTGAATATTAAAACAACCTGTTATACAACCGCGAAAATTGAATCAAGAAACAAGCGTGTCGGAAAAAATATTGGCCACTGGCCATTCAAAACACCCGGAGATTGTGATGAGATGAGCTCGCTGTAGCTGTAACTTTTGATGTTGAATATTGTGCTGCCAAGCTTGGACTTGGAGTTTTTTTTTTCAGACTGAATTTCATTTAATAGCCAAGCAAGCCGCCAGGCTTCTTCTTTCTACGAGTACTTATGATTCATGCCAGTACGAATATGAATCAAATCAATGATTAATACACTTGAATTTGGCTGGTCACTCAATTGTTATTACTTTTCATGTCCGTTCATGCGTTCAAGCAGGTGGCACGGAATAAATCAAGCGTTAAAAATTGTTAGGCGCGTGTGCCACGTGCAATCACTGGTACATATGACTGGTAAAGATGAGTTGAATGTTTGGCTATAAGTTTGTAGACTTACCTGATTACTGAGTGGATGAAGATCGACTTCGTTGAGGTCACCCTGAGTGCCGGGCTTCTGCGTCGCAGAGGCATGATGATGATGGTGGTGGGTGACAGTGAGGGCATGGTGGTGCGCATTACCGACGAGTAATTGCTGCTGGGTGGCCGCCGTCAGCGCGCTCGTCGTCACCGATGTGGCGTTCAGTCGGTTGATGCTGGTGCGCAATTCAGATTCTCCCATACCCCAATCCGCCAGCAGGAAAACCATCCCCTTTTGCTTGACTTTGGAAGAGTTCGATGCGAAGCAAACAATTACCAATTAAAAATTGTTCCGTGCTTACGAAAATCTCCTTGTAGTTTTTTCTCCACTGCTTGTCGTCTTATTGTATCTGAAGAACATAAAAAAACAATATCTTGAGATGTTTTCCAATTAAACAACCATACAATGCAAAATTTCCACACACAAAAAAACAATAACCAAGAAAAATACTTTATATTAAAATGAGCAAATCGTCTAATTAATAAATATAAAACTCAAAAATAATAATTTCGAATGAATTGTGTATTTGTTTGTTTAAATATGTGTAAATATCACTTGTGATTTTGACTTTTGTCACATTCATATGATTACTAGATAATTAATTAATTCTGCTGCGTAGTAATTACCAAATTCAATGTCAGGATCTCGTTTTTTTGTGAAAGAAATATTTCTCATTAAGAAATCTCAAAAAATATTACAAAATATCCGGATATTTAATTAATTTACATCTCAATAAGCATCTACAAGGTCAGCCCCCAATTATACCAAATCTGCGACTAAACTAAGATTGCTCTGAACCCGGAAAACCACACTAGTTTTACTTCCGTTTCTTGTTCTTTATCAGGAAGAATAAGAAAAAAAAGAACCTCTGAAGAGATTTCCTCATACCTCATCCGCCAACAACAATATTCGACTTTAATTATAGCCGACCCACATTTACGTGCCCATTGCAACATAACATTTCATTTCATTTCGTTCGATTTCAATGCAAACCAATGCAACGACTATTTTTAAAATCCTTTATGAGTTGAGTTGCATTGCGTTGGGTTTTCAAGTACTTTTGCATTGTTTACGAATGCCACAATCTCGACTTAAATCTAGTGCAAAGACCTACAAAGTAATAGATATGACATTCCTCTCGTCTCGTACGTGTCATTGAAGCTGTTCATCTACAATATTTATTCGTCTTTCCGACTTGTAGTAGATAAGTACATACATACATACATGTCGGAGATGGTGGTATCGAGTGCGGGGTGGCATTGCAAAGGCATGCTCACCCCTTTGGCGCTATACTTCCGATAATCGCGTTTCTGAAAATGCTGTGACGATCCCGGGAGCAACTGCTCGGATCGACACACCGAATAAGAATCTCAAGAATACCATTTTCCCGCAGCAGCTCTCCCGATTCCGTCCAAGGCCTATCGTAGGCACTTGAGCATTCTACGCTCTTTGGCGACTTGTTTAGTCTCAACCGCGTGAGAAATAAACAAACGCACCCTCACGCATCATCCGGAGCTGCATTCCAACGATATCACGTTGTTTATGCTTCACGCTCCGACATACATATTTCTATCAGAATTTCTAATTCACGCTTGCACGGTATCCAAACCAGAAACGCGCGACTAAACCCGAAATGAAATCGATTTGGCGTTTCGAAAACCGTGTAAAAACATGACATTGCTTGCTTGGCTTATCGCAACGCATAAACAACTTTCAAGCCTTCAAGAAAAATGAATCTTTTTGCTTAAAAAGCCTAATAATAAACGTCACCCTTTAAGTTCATATCGGAGTCGGAAAATGACGCGTATTATTTCAGCATAAAAGCAGGAATGACAGGAAAATTTCAATGCCATTTCCATCTAAGCCAGCAGCACCCCAGCTACGCCCTGTGTTTTCCACAGAATTCGCCTGCGTGCGTTCCAAGGACGCCAACACAACCTAGTCCTACTGCCATCGACACCGACACCGCCACCGGAAGCGTCCCACAGGCACAAGCACACGATCACGTTCATTCATTGTCCTCGACCTCGACTAAGCCTGCGGGCGTGTGAACGTGGACGTGAACGTAAACGTGTGACCTTCCACATCCCTTTGATTTCAACTTGAACTTTGTTTTTATTCCTTCAGGAACGCAGCTCTCCAACCTATGGCAACCAAGCCAAATGTTACAGACCAAAACCCACATTTTGCGCATTCCGAGAGGACTTTGTTTTTGCAAGTTAATATTTAGGATAAGGTCAGATGAGATTTCCGCAATGCCTGACAATATTGCGCCATTCTGTCTGTCTCTCAGTGATATTCGTCGTATCTACATATAAAATTATACTATTGACCGACATTTGCGCTTACGCTTGCGCAGTTCATAATGCAAAAGCACTTTGCATAGTTGCTTACCTACGAGCAGGACTGCGTATGACGTAAAAGCGTCTTCAGCTTCGTCGTCGTCGTCGTTGGCAGCCACCCCTGGGATTTTATTATAAAATGCTAAAGGTCATCTCATATACTATCAAAATTTACACGCCAAGTAAATAGCAATTCAGCCAGCAGCCAGCATTTATGTACCTAATTAAATTTGCGATATCGCCAACTTCCAAGGTTCAATTATAAGCTGTAAATTAATTTAATTATTACTCACGCCAAGTTTACGAGGAAAAAACAAGATTGTTAACTTCTCCGAGTAAAAAAGTGCTCTTTTATTGCCAAAATCGAATGTATGTACATATGTAAATTTCCCAAAGACTTAATGATGAATGAAACAAAACACGCAAACTAAGTAAATGCCGGAATAATTTACGGCTATTTTCATTCAAGAAAACCTTGGAATCGAATTGATTCACAAATATTATACAAGCTTTTTATTGGCGGAAGAAGAAAAAAACAAATGAACACAGGATTGATGTGTGTGAAGTTGCCTACAGTTCCAAGAAAAAGCCCTAACCTATCTACATACGTCAATATATCAAAAACACACCACACCACTCATTAGTGTATCTTAGAACTTTAATTTACCAGCTAATTAACTAATTAATTACGCATAGAATCCCTGAAATTTGAATATGGTTATAATTAAAACCCCAAGCCGAGTCAACTCGCGTCACCTGCGTTTTATTGAGCACTCACTCACTTCATCAATTTAATTTATGCGCGTCGTGACGCAAATTATATTTCTGGTGCATTAAAATCTAGCCGCAAGCTTAAAGCACTAGATACCTAGGTATTACTAGCAAGAAAACAAGTATGTTATGTTATGTGGATGCTATGAGCACGTACCATTTATGTTATGCTGTTTCTACTGCGTTGAAAAATTGAAGTTATTTCCATACGATGACTGTTATAACGTAGAAGTCCTGCACTGCACTGAATATTCGACTATTCACAATGAATGCTCATTAATAAATACAATAATTATTAAAAATGACAAAGAGTAATTAATTGGCAAAACATAATTTGTTTAGTTTAGTGTACTTTAGTTTTGGCAAACAAATTAATTGCTGATTAATTAAATATTTTGCATGAGTAAACAGCACATATTCGACACGTGTACTCGGTCCTAGTCCCAGTCCTCAAATCAATCACTAATTAATAAATAACTAAAAGCCTCTCACTTCCTTCCTTCCTTCCTTCCTTTATTTATTTATTTATTTAAATTTCCAGGGAATTTCTATTTAAATAAATCTTCACACGTGCGGAATATCAACATCATCTTAAACACAGCTTAAGATAAGATTTGAACTTGCAAAAAATCAATTTCTGTTTATGAATTTAAAGCAAGTTTACTTATGGTCTGTATCTATCTGCGCCTATGACGTTGTCTTTGCGTGCTTGCAGGCAAATATTTGACAAGTGTTAAAATCTGACGAAATATTTGCGCACGGATAATCGTATTGTTTAGATGCCGAGACGCCTAATTATGTTCCTAAATGAAAAGAACGCGACCCGAAAGATAACAGCGAAGCGACCCCTTGGCCTGACCGCATATTTCCAAAGTATGTAAAGTCGGTTTGAACCAGATGCATGCCACTTAAGTCCGCTTTTGTGACGTTGCGTTGCGATGATGCGGCGCGACGTTATCACAGCTTGTCATAGGTTGAATCTTAATGCGAAAAACCTTGATGATTTATTCGCATCCAAACAGCAGCAGCAGCAACAGTAACAGCTGATCGTTGTTATGACAGATTCAAAGTTCAACTGAAACTTTTGCAACAGAATGACTTTTAATTACATCTGCATTTACATTCACTTGCTCATATGAATCTTACAAATACCTAATAAGCAACATCTGCCAATTAATTAGCTAAATGTGTTTAATTAAGCTTATTTTTTATTAAGCTCTGAATTAATTAATACAGTCTGGAGTAATAAGTACTTACTTATTTACTCTTATTTTAATCACTGTCCTAGCAACAATCACTTAAAGTAAGACTTCTTGTTAGAATTATTTATTTATTACCTATACAAATACAAAGTCACACTTTTACGTCGCTTTTCAACGTTTATACTATAGTTATTTGCACAGCTTTTGTTTTACTAAGCATTTATTATTAAATCAATGGCAAGTCAAAGCGCTAAAGATAATGAATGCTCGCTACATAATATAATGCACGTATAATAAAATAAACACATGTACATACATATGTATCTACGTTGTATTTGAATTAATTTTTCAACTAGAACATGACATTGCTATGGCAAGGCAACCTAAGGTAAGGTTGCTGCCCTAGATAGACATTCCACTACGTTTATCCTTGCCAAATAATTTAATTTCCTTGGCAGGACGCGACCCCAAACCAAACACAATTCTAAATCCAATTAGAAACCAAGACAAAGACCAGGAGACAACATACCTACATATGTAAATATAACATACACCAGTGCAAGCCAAGTGAACAAAACGAACGGCTTGTGTATCTTTCGTGAGAAAAGTCAATAAACTTCTGTGTTCTTTATGCTTTTCTGCTCTGTTCTCACTATGTATAGCCAGCCGAGCCAATGAATGCTCATAAGGCACTGACCCAGGCAATGCATTGGATCGCTAGAAATCAAAAGCGCTCATCGATCTTTCGCCAAGGATCTGAATGCGATTGTGAGATCTGAGATCAAGAAATGTCAAAACACGACACGACAGGGAAGGACGCGAAGCAAGTGCTAGGTATTTTTAAACACTGAATAAAGGATTCGGCGAATGCGTAGTGCTCAGTGTGTTCCCTACACACGCCTATTAATACCGGGCTCTTGCACATCCATAAGCATAGTTTTCCACTGGAAATTTCCACTCGTCGATAATTCATCTACAAATCATAAAAATTAATTGTGAATCACGCCATGACACGCAACGTTAGTCAGACGTGCATTATTGACTGTGCAAATATTTAATATTCGCCTCTATCTAAAAGCACAAACTGGTATCGTGCATATTGGGTTGCCTATACACTTAGTATAGATGGCGATGCATTGGTATTGTTTGCATTTTCGCTTGACGTGATTTATCTACCCTGCTAATCACAGCTGAATGGAAAACAAATACACTTAAACGTACACGTAAACGTGTCAACCTGTCTATGATAAACAATAGTTTAATAGTTTGAAGTCGTAATGTCATAAGGCTAATACATATTTAAAGACCGCCATCGCGTCATTGCAATGAAATATGACAACAAAGACAACATGGCTGGCAATCACAAAAAACATGCGCACTTGACAAAACAAATGCACTGCGTCAGTGATGGCGTCGTCGCTCGTAGTGTAAACTGCGCTTAAACTGATTATGATTGTGAATCACACAATAAACTGAATGAACCGAACCCTTGAATTCTCTAAAAGTGCGTTGTTTTGTGAGAAATTCAATTCAAAAGACGCCTCAAAAAAGCACATGTCATCTATTTTTGAACAAGCAGTTAGTTGATTTGGTTCATATCGTGTCAAGTCGGTGGGTGACCCTGTTTGTCGTCAACAAATTGAACACTTTTTATACGCAAAACGCAGGTTTCACACACAAATGCCTTGAATTTAGCATAATTAAAAGCTTTTCTACTTTCTGGAATGCAATCGCGTGCGGCCTGACTCGGCGTTATCGCTCACCCACTTACTGCGCGCATACTTTTCGGGGAAATGGTACGAATTTCCAGTAGCCGTCAAGTGCACCGCGTAGGTGGGTGAACGCGCCACTATGCAAAAATCAATAATTCACGAATTGCAATGCACTGGAGCAGCGAAACCATCGCTTTGTTACGTCTTCATCACCCCGGCCAATTGCGGCTCATGTCATTAAACTATCACCAAATATGAATGTAGACACAATACAATGAGATTTGTTGACATTGTCGACTGATAGGAAACTAATATAATACTATTCTAGAAGTGATCCCCTAATATGGAGTAGTATTTCCAAAACAAGACACATAACCTTAATACGAATGTTTACATCCATAGATGCAAACAAACAATGGCCGTCTGTCGAAAGAAACGAAGCACAACGAAATGAAACGAAACGAACAAAACATTGATGAACGAACTCACCTCGAGAGATTGTTTGGTCTGCCGATGGAAAACGAGGAGTAACCCAGTGTAAATGAACTACGCAGTCAGCTGATCGTAACGTAACGAACACTTAACTTAACTTAACTTTATTTAACACAACACACTAACATTTACTAAAGCTAGATCACAGTTCACTTATCTCAGACACGTGCGATTTAATTAAACAATTCTAGTTGGAAGTGAAATGATTCACGAAGCTGGGTCCGTCTGTCCGTTTATGTTGGCAACACTGCGCACCCACACCGCACATGCAGGAGCAGAGCACTCACTGCAAAACGCTGCTGCTGCTCAGTTCGCTCGCTCTGTTTTGCGAATCCGTCGTCGTCCTCGACGCAAGGGTTATACTGGAGGACACGGCGATTCCTTGTTGTGCAACAGTACGTGCGCTGGAGAAGGACGCAACGACGAGGTTATGATATCGATTCGGGACAGACTGCCTGCCACTCGGCGATTCGATTCGTTCGGATGCACGCACGAGCAGAGCACTGGCACTAGACTCGAAGGTAAAACCCAGTCACAATTCGGATGGAACACGTCGATTACGAGCGCATCAGTCACATCACAGCAAAATAGTGCAATCACTTGGTGTCATCGAGGAGAATAGGATCACTGTGCTCGCTCCATGATTGACCAAATTGCTACATTCGATCCAACGGCATAACATTTAAGGTTACACAATGCACGGTTGACTTGACGGTTCGTCGTCTTTGGCTTGCGCTTGCTTGGGTAACAAGCAAATAATTGTTTAATCCGGGTGAAAGTCGTACTGCTAGCCGCTGGCGTCGAGCACTGAGCTTCTCGATTATTTTTGAGGACACCCAGCCTATCCAGTCGGTCATATATTAATTAACGAATGGAAGTCAGTTCATTGATTGGTGTGATAACACTGTTATTGTTACAATTGAGACAGATTGTGGGTTATAAATGTTGAATTGTAACTCTGTACGATCGCGAAGTGTGTTAATACGTGTATGCTGGCTCGATGGCAAGTACGAAACTGAACGAACGAGCTCGACGTATGGCTGGCTGGTGCGACTGACTAAAAACGGGCAAACAGATACACTCATATTGGGGTCTAGTTGGAGCGCATGCGCCGGCTTAATGGACTATAGATCACCCGTTTCACAGCTCACAGCGAATTCGCATTGTTTGTTTGCTTCTTGTATTTATAATATTCAATGAAAAAGCAGGAGTCATCAATAAATTCAACCGGATTGCACTCCGCACGATGAAATAATGACGGTCGCGATGCGAAACTTTCTAAATGTGGATGCATAACCTTCCACAACATTATTTATATTTTAAATCAAAATTCGCACGTCTGTTACGCTCCTGCTAATGTGAGAAAGTTTTGTAATAGGAAATGAACACGAAACAATTGGATTATAAAGGTGGTTTGTAAGGTTAGACAAAGTGGAAATTTTCCGTTTGCATTGTTCTATAAATATTTATTGATTATTGATTCTTTTGCAGATTGCACTTCAACTTCAACGCTATTAGAATCCGAATCGGATTTCAGCACGAGTAGGTCTTCTCAATGACAACAAAATGAAAAGTGTGATGAAATTGATAGATTCACACCACGTGTCACGGAATATTGCGATAAAAAGTAATCCGGTTTCGTTCGTGCTTGAGTATCTATGAGTTCTGACATCATTCTCCACTCGCAAATCAGATTATGGTTTAAATAAGGCAAGCAGGCAGGTATGCGATTTATATTTTGTTGCCTGACTGATTCCTTGCTTCCTTGGTAACACATATGTAAGTGCATTTGCATATAATGCATTTGCCTATACTTAGTTAAAATAATTTTTGATATTGTTCATATTGCACTTAGGTGATTGTTATCAGTGATTATAATTTCGCTTAATTGTAAAGAAATTAATCACTACACAAGTACACAATTAATGATATTTTTTATCTATTGAAATACTATTATCAATTATAATATCAATTTCCTGTTTGTGATACTTATACTGTAGTTGCTTAGCAATTTCTAGAATTTATAGATACGTTTGTGCAACTGTCATATTTTTTAATTTACTTAAGTTATAAATAAGCAATAATGTAATAAGAATATTTATAATTTCTTGCAATTTTGTATAAAACTGTCTGATTATTATTACGTGAATAATACAAGTACAAACATTTTATAAATGCTTCGATACGATTGACGTAAATTGTGAAGAAAACTTATCTATAGACGCGGGTGCATGTTCCTTATCTATCACACATCACGTTCAACGCCAGTGTGGCGTGTATTGTCCTACGTACATAAATAGAATTCAGTTTACATGCGAGTACGATATTAATCTCTATTTGTCTTTCTGATATTTTGCATTATTTCTGGAAAAATATATTGATTCTATGTTCATAATATGTACGTTGATTGCTCTCTGAAGTGAAGGAACTTGACTTGTGTCTGAAAATAACCGTATTTTATATTATATTCTACATTTATTATGTAATCAATTGACTTTTTAAAGAGCTATCAACATATTTAAAACTGGAAAAGTTCGTAGACGATTAAAAACGTCAATTGCAAATATTTATACAGTGTTGCGCTTAATCAAAATCATCAACTGATATATAAATGATGATAAAAATGATAAGATAATACTTACATCAATGAGTAGATGACATGGGAATTACTAGAAGTTATTAATTCAAATAATTTATTAATTTTTAAACAAACACTCAAGGTTAGAATGTTGTGGAGTTGCAATGGAGAGAATTAATTACATATATGTAAGTATTGGAATTGGAGTCAAACAGTCTAGCAACTTTTCAATTCCTATTCGTAGAATTCGCCGACGGTGAATTGTTTCATAACAATATTTCAGGATATATGTATGTAAGTACATATTGGCATCATGATAGTGAATCACTTTTTAAGCCAATTCTCTAGCGAGTCAGTTGATTAGTTAATAGTTCATAGAAATGATTAATGATACCTTTGTTTAATTGAAAGTGACTTGTTACGGTAGAACTATCACAACGATCATGTCAGACCCATTTCCTTGATAAAATTATAGACGAGTATGTCTAGAAGAGAGTGATTATTATTTAAACATATGTCAGAAAGGATTGACTAATTACAGGTCGGTGTGAATTGTAACTTTAATCAAATACCCACGTCTACCATCCACCACGAGTAGTTACAACAACGGAAAAACACTGCCAGTAATCCTGGTATTTGCATTGTTTATAGATTGACGGTGACTAGTTGCTAACGCAAAATTAATAAACACTGCTTACACTATAATATTCTACACTGTGTCAAACAATAAGTTTTATTATGCACGTGTGAGAAATTGCCATTTTTATGTGAAAATGTTTATAATTTCATTTCTAAAACAGTAAATGTTAATTTATTACTTGATACTTACATTTTAATTAATCCCTTGATTACTTACGTAAAGATAAATAAGTATGTAAATGTTTATTGCTAATTAATTAGTACTATGTAATATACTGTAAACTAGCTTTAAATTGAGTATAAAACAAGCAGAATAAGTAATGAAAAAATAAGATACTGAAAATAATTTCTTTATTTGGTCGATAATTCCAGGTATCAATCATCGTTAATTAAATTTATTTGCTAACTTATATTAAGCATCAATTTACATCTATTTTCGGCTAGGAAAATATTGTTAATTAATTTCTCCTGTGCATGTTGTTGTCGTTGTCTCGATTTGTTTTGAAAATTTTAGGCGCATATTTGAGAACCTGCTAATAGAATCCACAAATCTAAGGCGCCAATTTTCGGCACTTGGAATGAAGTAAATAAATTGTAAAATACAAATCAAAATGTAGTAGCGACAGGTTATACATAATCTATAAATAACCAAGCTGTTGCTAATTTTAAGATTTGCCTACACGTTAACACATGTCACAACTGCATCATCGTAAATATAAAATTTCTAAAGTAAAGTAAAGTAAACTTTTGTTCACTTTGTATAGAACAAATATGACGCAAACCAGCAACGAATTTTAATGATGAAATAGTTTTCCAACAACATGCCAAATACTTTAATGCGTCTTGTTGAGCAGAAACATATTTAGACGACGTTCTCAATTTACGCCTCTAATGTAATGACGTCATTAAAGCTGGCATAGACAACGGATTATGCATTATTTACATGAATAAATAGTTTTGTTACTAAGAAAACATTCATAAAACTTTTTGAAAGTTGTTGTAGGCAACTCTTCATACATTGTTGTATTTTGTTTTTCCATATGTTTGCACGATATTTGTTTTTGTATTTGACAATAGAATAAATTTAAATGAAATGTATAACAGAATGTAATTTTGTTTGTACGTTTTTTGATAATGTTGAGAATACGCTTATTTCCGGTGTTTAAGCGCGGGAACTAAGAACTGTCGTGGCGCTGTGTTCGCGCAATGGCCATTACTGTGTGTAAATTGGTGGGAATCTGATAAGCGTTACGTGCGTGGTGCACGCTGCGAGCAGAAATCGTGCGAAATTACAAAATGTCAGATCAAATCGACGATCTCTTCGAGTGCTTCAACAACTCGGACGACGAAGATGCCGGTGAGAAAAGCGAAACGTCTACCCGCAGCGACGAAATCTCAAAGAGGTAAGTTGATTATGGGTATAACCTAGAAGCGTGTGCACGCCATGATGCTCCATCCGTCGGCGACATTGTATTTAATGACATACCACGTTTATTGCGAATTTCTTACAGAGTCGCCGCTGTTGATATCAGGAGTGCAAAGCGGGAAATTGACGAGGGTACAGACAATACTGAAGTGAAAAAGCTAAGGACCGACGACGATGATGTTACGAGCCTGAAGGAAATCAAGTAAGTCATGCATGCTTTGCTTGCTATGTGTCAGTTTAACATTTCATGCTCGATATAAGTTTCGAAGAGCTACGGAATCGCATCCTCGTGCATACGATCGAGTCATTGGAGTCTTGTACCCACGAGGTAGCATGCCCACCCGGCCAAGAGTACACGCCGCTGCAGCCGCGCCGCGCAGAGCCCGCCAAGACTTACCCGTTCACGCTCGATCCCTTCCAAACCGAGTCGATTTTATGCATTGACAACAACCAGTCAGTTTTGGTGTCTGCCCATACCTCTGCCGGCAAGACAGTCGTCGCCGAGTAAGTTTATTGAGTTTCTAATAAGTATCCATGTTACAACTTATAACATTTAGATATGCTGTTGCAACATCGCTCAAGAACAAGCAGCGCGTCATCTACACAACTCCCATCAAGGCATTGTCTAACCAGAAGTACCGAGAATTCTACGATGAATTTAAAGATGTGGGGCTTGTCACAGGTGACGTGACAATCAACCCAAGCGCCTCGTGTCTTATCATGACCACTGAGATTTTGCGAAATATGCTGTACCGTGGCTCTGAAATCATGCGCGAGGTCGGTTGGGTGGTTTTCGATGAGATTCACTACATGCGTGACAAGGAGCGAGGCGTTGTTTGGGAAGAAACACTTATTCTTCTGCCACACAACGTGCATTTTGTTTTCCTCTCTGCGACTATTCCAAACGCAAGGCAGTTCGCCGAGTGGGTAGCGCATTTACACCAACAGCCCTGCCATGTGGTCTACACCGACTACAGACCAACACCTCTCCAGCATTTCATATTTCCATGCGGTGGTCAAGGAATCCACATGGTCGTGGATGAAAATGGCACCTTCAAGGAAGAGAACTACACAACGGCGATGGCAGTCATACAAAATGCGGGCGATGCGGCGAAAGGAGATCAACGTGGTCGGCGTGGCGGCATCGCCAATAAAGATCCCGAGTCGAGTGATACGTTCAAAATCATAAAGATGATAATGGAGCGAAACTTTGCTCCGGTTATCGTGTTCAGTTTTAGTAAAAAGGACTGCGAGTTGTACGCGACTCAAATGACAAAGTTGGATTTCAATACAGGTAATTTAAACCGTGGTCTCAAATACGGTTTAAAGTTATTAATAAATATTAATGTTAATGAACTTTCAGCTGCTGAAAAACAACTAGTGGACGAGGTTTTCTCCAATGCAATGGACGTCCTGAATGACGAGGACAAACATCTTCCACAGGTGGAAAACTTGCTTCCGCTGTTACGACGAGGGATAGGAATCCATCATGGTGGGCTCTTACCCATATTGAAGGAAACCATAGAGATTCTCTTTGGAGAAGGTCTGATCAAGGCATTGTTTGCGACGGAAACATTCGCCATGGGTCTGAACATGCCTGCGCGAACCGTGCTTTTTACGGGACTGCGTAAGTTTGACGGACGTGATTACCGCCTGCTGACTTCCGGCGAATATATCCAGATGTCTGGTCGGGCTGGTCGTCGTGGTCTGGACGATAAAGGTATTGTCATTCTGATGGTGGCCGAGAACGTGCCTCCAGCTGCATGTCGTGAGATTGTCAAAGGTCAGCCGGACGCTATAAACTCTGCATTTCACCTGACTTACAACATGGTGTTGAATTTATTGCGCGTCGAGGAAATCAATCCGGAATATATGCTGGAGCGGTCGTTTTATCAGTTTCAGAATCAAGCATCTATACCTGGACTCTATGACAGTAAGACAGGAATATTTTTGGAGGTTATTCTAAGTTTCAAATTATTTTGTTGTTACTAGATTATGAGGCGTTGTTGAAGAAAGTGAAAGAATTCAAGATCAAAGATGAAAGTCAACTTTCATCTTATCACACCATTCGCAGCGAACTGGATGCACTTGGCGTCAGATTTCGCACGTTTATTACTAACCCGAAGTATTTGGTGCCTTTCTTACACCCTGGGCGACTAGTAAAGGTATGTACCTTGAATTTGAATATTTTATACTCAGGTATAATAACACAGAAGGAACATTGCTATTTACAGATTAAAATAAATGACGATGAATACGATTGGGGGGCAATCGTCAACTTTAAGAAGGTTACCGAGCCATCAGCGGGTAAGCGTAAACCTAATCCAGCCAAATTCGGCACCAAAATTCAGGTGGATATTCTGTTAAACGTGTTGCCTGCTGAGACTAAGACCAGTATCCCTAAACCATGTCCTGCTAGTCAGGTAAGTCCAAGTTTACCCTTTTGAATTCATTCTACGGTCATTTTCTATGGAATTTTACCTGCTTCATATGTAGATTGGCGAGGCAGAAGTTTTAGCGGTTGCGTCCACGTTCATAACGCATATTTCTTCGGTGCGTTTACCAATGCCAAATGATCTCACGTCGCGCGATGCTCGTAAAGGCATCCATCGTAGCATAACGGAGGTGAAAAAGCGTTTTTCCGGCGAACCGCCACTTTTGAACCCGATCAAAGACATGAAAATCGCTGATGGCGAGTTTGAGGGCATTGTCGAGAAGATAAAAAATCTTGAAAAGCGCATGTATTCGCATCCGATACATAACAACGGCTCTGTTAGTGATGACTACGCATTGTATGAGCAGAAAGTGCAATGTGAGCGAGAGTTATTAAGCGCTAAACAAAAGTTGCAAGAAGCGAAGTCTGTCCTGCAGTTGGATGAGTTGAAGAATCGCAAACGCGTCCTACGACGACTGGGGTACTGCACGAACGCCGACGTGATTGAACTGAAAGGACGCGTCGCATGTGAGCTTAGCAGGTATGAGTTTGACAAACACAATGGTTTTCTAGAAAATTTGATAATTTTTGTGGTATTAGTGGTGATGAACTTCTCATTTCTGAAATGATCTTCAATGGCGTCTTTGGGACATTAACTCCGGCGCAATGCACCGCACTGCTCAGCTGCTTCGTCTTCGATGAGAACAGCAATGCGCAGTTGAAACTGGTGGAGGAATTGTCTGGGCCTCTGCGACAGATGCAGGACATCGCGAGACGTATCGCCAAAGTGAGCACCGAGGCGCGATTACCTTTGGAAGAGGATTCCTACGTAGAAAAGTTCAAACCGTACCTGATGGACGTGGTATTCGCGTGGTGCAACGGTGCCAGCTTTAGCGAATTGTGTAAAATCACCGAAGTTTTCGAGGGTTCCATCATTCGATGCATTCGGCGTTTGGAAGAGTTATTGCGACAAATGGTCCAGGCATCAAAGACTATTGGGAACACCGACTTGGAAGATAAGTTTAACACCGGAATCAAATTGATCAAGCGCGATATCATTTTCGCTTCGAGTCTATATCTGTAGTTCTAGAAAATAATATTTTTAAGCGGGAAATAATTTATATTTGCAATTCAGATTTGGCTGTGAAGAATAAGTTTGCATTACCCCCACTTGGGGTGGTAACAGGCGCGGTCGGACTAGGGGTATAAAAGCCCGACTGGGATTTAAATAGAACCATACGTGTTCGAACTACTGCCTGTGCAGGTAGTGCGCTTAACCAAACAGCCAGTCGAGTATTTCAAGTATTGTCAGTGATTTTCTATTTACACAAATTTTATAATAAATATGAATTATGGAGAGTTCAGTCCGCTATATGGATCATTTTAATACATAGTACGGACATGAACACTTTACGATTCATATATTTATCTGTAATATTCTTTATATTTTCGTATCCAAGAGTGTGTAACATACCGCGGGATATTCTTGTACTACAGAGTTATGACTGGAGTACGGAATAATCTCGCGGAATGATGCATGTTTAGACGACTGATATGATTCTAACTTTTGTTACTGCATGTGCAGGTTTTATTAGTATCAGTTATTGGTTGTCTTTGGTGCTCTAGCCGTGTGATATTTATTTGATTTCCAACGGCTTTGGCACCAATGCAATCAGCCACTCGCCCGCAACGTATCGCCGCCACCCGAAGATGGACAACATGTTGTCTAGTAACAATTGGTGTGACACGTGGTTTTGCAAGTCGTATCACAGCCATTTGTTACTGGCTAATGTGTTCAGGTTCGCACGATGTATCCGCCATCAGCATCCTGAGACATCAGGTTGGGTATTCCACACGGATGTTTCGGTCTAGTCCCATTGTATTTGATTTGTGACTAGAGCAAACATTCGCGTTAAGTATCTTCAGAGCTGCATCATGGTGGTCGTAGTTTTGTTAATTAATGATGATCGCAAATATTCCATGCGTTGGTAATGTAGCTTTCATGGGTATTCAGTAACCATAAAGCTATATTAGCAATGCATGGTGGATTTGAACAATCTACAACTTGATGTGTGAATATTGATTTTGTAATTTCTGTATGTTTTAAAGTATTTTATGAAAATAAATCATTTTAAACAAATCTTATCTGTTATTTTTTGTTTTATCCTATGCAACCTGTTCGAACGTCAGCCTTAACCTGTTCAGTTGTGTTTTACTCGCGACATGAACCACTTGTTGCTCTTTGTTATTGTTTATCTTTCGTAAAATTTGCAATGAAGCCAGAGTATGATTTAACGTCCTTTCATATCCTAGGTAAATACAATTAATTTTTAAAGTGAAATCGGTGCATCACATTATGATTAAAACTTTCAGAAAAATTTAATAACACTATACTAGTCACTTGGACATTTCCCAGCTTAAGTGACAACCTAAAAGATTTTCTGTTGAAACACACGTTTGGCAGAGAAATCTTTGATTTTGCATACTACAGAGTTGAAAAACAATGGGTGTATATTTGGGAGCGGCACAAGGGAAAAAACCTCAAGCATGTATATACTCTGGCAGTGGTTACCAAGTCCTTCAATCCGAGAAAGTTTGGTCACTTTGGGCAGCACATGTGCAATCTATTTGAAGTAAATTACAAGCAGATAGATTTGGTCAAGGTATTTCTGGGAGCATTCACAAATGGAACGTACAAAGTTCAGGAAAATGGGACGCAGAGCAACGTGCAATTGGGGCAGATACCCAATAAATCACCTGATGCCTTGCAAGGTAAGCAACTTGCATGTTGTGTTGTGTGTATTCAATTGTTTTTTTAGAAGTTATTAGCATGTTTGGGATTGAAGTTATTTTGCTTTACAACGCCATTTTGCTTAAGAGACGTATTTTTGTTTATTGCCCTGACTTTCCCACAGTTCTAAAGGTATTAATTTGCTTAGGGAAAATGTGATTGACATTCTATATCAATAGTTTAACCTGACTTTATAGCATGTTGAAACAATAACGCACTTATTTGATTGGAAAATACGCGACCCTAATGAATATCTATACCCGCTCGTAAAGAATATTAAATCGGAGCTTAAGGTAACCACAGATACTTTCGATTCCATGTGATAAGAGCGCCATTTTAGGGAAAACATTATTTTCTTGCTGGGTTTTCCGACAAGAGCATAAGTATCAAGCCAGACGCATACGATCTCTTCGTGAATTTTCAAACAGGGGCAATAAGAGTTTCGCCCAACAGTAAAGATATATTTCAAATGACAAAATGGCATCGAGAGACCGCTCAGCTGTTGACGCGCTTCACTGACGAAGAGAACGAAGCTCCAAATAGAGGAACTCTTCTCTTGGAGTTGCACAAACGTACGGACGATCTTTTAACAAATCTTCGCTCATTTGCGTCGGCGCCGTCTCAGGAAGAAGGCAATGCGATGATAACTCTTGAAGGACTGCGCGCTCGTAAGTTACCAATGGCAATGGAAAACTTTCTCTTCAACTTGGCAATATCAGAAAATATAATGATGCTGTGAAGAGAACATATATACCTGTTTTTTACACTATTTTATATTATATATATTCCAGTACATTATAAATACAATATTTAACAAATAACTCTTACCTCCCTATTAAATGCTTCGAAAATAATAACGAACTAAATTAATTAAACAAAATGTTATGCGGGACCCCAAAATAAATAATATTAATTGATTGAATCGAATTATAAGTGCGAATTGCTTAGGTTGGATTTCTTAAAATATATTACAATTAATTAGACCCAATACAGTTTGGGATCATCCCGTCGATATTGAAGCTTCAGTACGTGTCTGTAAATCTTGAGCGCAGGGCCGAGCTTTAAGCAGAGTCCTTTAAGGACATCCATGCGCTTCATCATGAGAAGAGAGTGCCCATCGATTTCCTGCTCGCGGAAAACCGGAGCCTCTTCGGGGAAATATTGCGAGAAATAGTTGCACACGTCTTCTGCGGTCCAGTTGCTTGCATCTGGAATGGACGGATCTATGTTCTCGTCCATATCGTCGTCCTTCAGACTGTGTATGTCAGATTTGCTATCAGACTCCGAAGAGCTGTGATGCCCATTATGCGTCATCTGCGGGCTGAGTGTGGGTAGAGTCGGACTGGACGGCGACGAGACGTAGTGAGGGCTTGAATTTCGTGATATCTCGGCTGAAGTCGTTTCATCTAATAAGGTGAACCCATAAAACAACATTTCAAACAACAATATACAATGAGTTATTATATTTACCTCCGTTAATTTGTGGTTTCGTATCAATGTTGAAGCCGATCTGAATATTACCAACGGACAGATGTTCAGACATTTGACAATTGTTGCAGCACCATTTCGGCGATACTTTTTGCTTATCTGTGATTTCTGGCGTGTGACAAGTATTGTGATATGCATCTGCACATATTGAGCAAACCACCAAGTTGCCCTGCAAGCGATTCAGACACTGATAAGACTGTTAAAAACGTTTTTGGTTGAATGAACTTACCGCGTCTGCTGTTTCAAAACAAACCACACACGTTTTGCAGTGTGGGCACTGCCATGTATTATCTGGGTACATTTTAAGCATCATATCATCACCGTTAAGACAACTTAGGTGTGCTGTAAATGGTGTATCAATGAGTGTTTTTGCTAGTGCGTGTTTTGTATATTATTAGAGTTAAGAAACAAACCTTTGTTGCTGCATTCTCGACAAGAAATGAGCTTCTCCAAAGGTCCCTTTTTATTCTGCAAGTGGCACACGGAGCATACGCCACCTTCTACACGTCCATTCTGTGATGTTCTAGATTCAGGTCTAGAGTCATTTCCATCGCTTCCTTTCGCAGCCACTTTAAAATTAGAAGAACTCTTTGTGGAGCCAAGTGGGCGGCCGCGACGCTTAGGCATATTGCTCTCGGATGGGTCAAACACCTTCTTGGCCTTCTACAAAGAACAAAACTTTTTGTGAGATCTAATGTCAACGTACACGCTAACCTCAAATTCAATGCCCCAAACAAACATTACATAACAGAGAAGTGTCATTTGACAACATTAGAATGCACTTATGCATACGTCCATTGCATTGCAATGTTGTTATTGATTACTACACTATTAGCGCTTTGTTAGTATAGCAGATAGAAACTAGCACTTACTTTCCGTCGACCACCAACGCGCAGATTATGATCGTTGTTGCTCTGGTCGTCCAAATGCTTCATATTCGCACTTGAGCGATCCCTTTTTAGACCACCTCGCACCCTTGGATGATCTCCCTTGCGTTTGAAAGAACGACGATCCGCGGACGGACGATTCTTGCTGGATGCAATGTTGTTCTGCTGCAACTCGCTGAGACCGCCGCTGGTGGCGTTAGTAGTCGTCGATGTGGGTTTCGTCGTGGCGCTGTCATACTCAGCACCATGGCTGCGCTCTTCGTCTTCACCAAACTCCCCCGTGCCTTCATTTCCATTCTCGTCCTCTTCTCCTCGGTTCAACCGCAACAATGGCATCTCGTGTCCATTGATGCTATCCTCCGCATTGGGCGGCTTGCCGACTAAAAAGTTGCCGCTCTTTAGCCGCACCAAACTACCGTTTTGCACTTCCTTCTGCAATAGCAGCCAGATGCGGCGTTTGCTGTAACGCCCGTTGTCCTTGTCCTTGAGGATCGTCTTCATGAGATGACTTGGCGGTACACCCATGTCCAGATAATCAGGTTCTTGGAGCACCAGCTCTGCGTAGGCGTTCGTCAACATCTGCGTGAACTTGCGGCGTGGTTTTGCCTCATCGTCGGCTTCTTCGTCCGCCTCCATTTCATCATCTGCGGCGCCGTCAGACTTGCGCGGCGTGCGCGCGAGTTTCTTCGCTGCATTGCGATAACTTATGTTGCCCTTGTAGGCCACGCGAAGGACAACTCCATTCGCGACACATCTGTCCAGCGCGAGCTTGGACTCAAAGGAACCAACCCCTTTGCGCCGGAAGAGACAGTTATAGATGCGCTCCGCATCCGGCCGTGCCTTCCGCCTCCGCAGTTGGTCGATCGCATCGAGGATGAGATCCGCATACTTGATGTCGCTGATATCGCCCTCGGAAACCACAGCCGTATCACCCACTTCTTGCTTCATCGCAATCGGAAACTATCGTCAAGATCAAGACCTGCAGAGAAGCAATAAGATGGCGATAATGTATTGTTATAACAGTTTGGAATTTCGCAAATGAAATGGCACAACAATTGCAAAAGTGCGTGCGTGAGTGCGCGATGCGGCGCTGCGCGTCTCCTAACCTGACACACGATGCGATGTCTATCAATTGTTTATCAATTTACGTGCGCTGCGCGTGCAACTTGTTCATCATCATCATCACTAATGCCTATCATGCGTTTAAACCGAACAGTTATCCATGTAGGTACAAATCAACGTCACATTGAGTAAATACGGGGACACACGGACCGAGCGAAAGTAACTAACGCGACATGACGTAAGCCGTGCGCGTTTTCTTTTCAACTTCAACTTTGTTTCGATTTCTTGCGGTCGTGCTGAAGTCTTGGTGGACGATTGTATGAATCAATCAGGATACGCACCGCGTTTGGAAGATTAACGCGACTAAACGCCCATTTGCGCCGGAATTACGTGCCGAACGTGCTCGCGCGCTCGATGCAATGCCGATACCGATGCCGGCGCGGCCGCTGCGACTGAACGGACGGAGAACTCTGCCACTATCGCATCGCCCGCCGCAGCCGACTGCGATCCAATAACATATGCGGCGGCCGCGTCTTTCGTCTCCAAGTGCAGAACCACAACCAGCGGCAAGCCAGCAGGCAAGGGCGCTATCAATTTTATTATCATCGCGTCCTCTTCATTGCCAATCAACGCGGAGTTCGGTTCACCTGCAGCGCACTTCGTGTCCTGTTTGTTAAACTTTCAAGGTGTGCGCGGCGTCGCTGTAGCAACTGCGGCAGTGTGGTGTTTTTGCGCTCAATTCGGCGAGCGCGTTCAAGGTTTCTGTATGGGCGCTTTGTGCCTAAATATCAAAATATTGCTAAAGCAACCAACGCAGAGCCAAGCGAAGCAAAGCGCACTCATTGAAGGCAGCGGAATGGGAATGCGTCGATAAACACGCAGCAGCAACAGCGCTGAGCGCGTGCACGCTGCGGCGAATAAAATTTTTCAATAATCGGTGTCAATCGCGCTCGCAAACTAATGAATTCCGCGGTGCGCTCTTACTTATGCCGAACAGGTTCCTCCTTGTGCTCTGATGTGTCTTTCTCGACTCAACTTCCTGACTGGCGAGCGAAGCAACTAGCGATAATGAAGTGCGTTGTTGCGCGCGACTCTTTATCAGAGAACTTCGCGTTGCTTTCGTCACTTCACACACTCTTTTGTTGCAATTACTACTGCAGGACAGGACACAGGCACGGTGCGCGTTTCCCTTCGCGACTGACAAGCCGGTGGCTGTGCCTCTGCCTGCTTGGCGAAGCTAGTTGCGCGCTTTGCATGATCCGCGCGCGATATTCGCGTTTAATTCGGTGTCCCTGTCCTGCCCGCCTGCTGCTTGCCGTCTGCGGCTGCATTTCGCCGACTTTGCGCAGTTCACGCGCTTTTATTTTCTGTTTGGTTTGCTTGCGTACTTGAAGCGCAACAGCCTTCGCCCCTGTTGCTTACTTATTGTGCATCCTCCGCTGAAGTATGTACGCGATTTGTACTTGTGCATACTTATTCTTTGGTCGCTCGCACGCACATTGTGTGCAAGTGCAGGTAGAAAGCGCGTTTGCGTTGCGTTTGAAATGGCTGGCGTTGGGCACCGGCACACGCCGAGCAGAAAACTAACCCAAAAACGACGGAGCGCGCGCACTTCCATCCGCATCTCCTTCGCAACTCATTAGCGCCTTAAATCACAAACAAACCTAGTTATACAGCCTATCAAATGCATGCATGGGCATGTCGCGTTGTGATGCGCGCACAATTTCATGTAGCTTCCAGCAACACATGCACCGGCTCGAATCGCGCCCGCATCGTTTGCTCGCACGCACCAACGCGCTGCGTTGCTTTGCGGTCCCGGCACGCATTTGCATTACTGCATCGCGCAAAAAGTCTGTAACTAGACAACAAGCACAGAAGTCGCTCACGACACAAGAGGGAAAAGTATTTACCTGGGTTGCGATGCGATGTTTGTCCGCACCGAGAGCGCAAAGTTTCTCCTGGAGCGACGACTACAGTCCCCACACACGCAACAATTAAACTTGTCTGTAATTCCAATTCGAATGCTGACTACCGCTGATTCATGCACGAGGTGCGACGATTCCTCTCTTTGGAGATGATGCACTTGCGGCGGGTGGTAGTTTTTGTGCGCGTTGCGTGCAGACGTCGCAGAATCCAGAGCGCTTCGTAGGCTAGGTCGTGCAGTATTCCAAACGGGCTCTAGTTTTCCTGCGCGCTCCAATGTCCCAAACGCCGCAAAAGACGGACGGCGACTGCGGATCAGAACGAGGCGACGAGCACTAGCGGAGCGCGCAAATAGATAACCAGCAACAGCGCTCCGTCGCAGAATTTGACTTCAACTTGCGCCGATGACAAATTGGGGTTGCTGGAGGCGGCGGTAGAATTAACGTCACCGCACAGCGCGTTCTTAATGCTCTGAGGTAATTGGATTCGTAATTACTACACACCTAGCTATCAGCGATAGAGCGTATTTGTTTACCGCGCACGTGAAGTTCTAACGGATCTACAAGAGGCGAACTAGATGCAAGGTTGACAGCAACATAAAGGTTAGTTAGTATGTACTTACAGATGCGGTGCGCGTTGGATATGCTTAAAAACAGCAGGAACTACGATATCAGGCTGCTCGTTTGAGGAACAATTAAGGGAACACAATTATCATGACTGACTTTGATGCATTTAGGCGGGTGTTTACGTTTGTGGGATTTTTTGCTGTGTCGGCGTTGATGGCGCTGTCGTCTGCTTGCAACGCGCCAAAGCAGTGCTGCCACTAGCGTAATAAACTTCGAAAACTCTAATCATATCATCTGGTTGAAGTGTCGAAGCTGCTTTTGCAAAAGTGTTATGTTGAAAGTGTTGGGAAGTTAGGAAAATGTTATAAGTAAGTTCAATTGAATCGCATTCTACTTTATTCTACACCACATACAAGCATTTCGTTACGATATCACTAGTATTTCTCTGCAATGCATTAGTTAGTTAACTTGCTTCTACCAACCATAGTGAACAGTCGATAAACAACCTCTGAAGTTAAAACCTAACACGTAAAACATAAACAACAATTGCTCTATTATCATAAATCATATAGTAGTACCATGAGATCAACTCACTTTCTTCTATATAGTTGTTGAGGACTAACAGTGAGATTTTCCGTTTTAGAACGCCACTTTAATACTATTATACCACCTTCCATCTTAGTTTCTTTACATATTTGCATCATTTACAATAATTTCTTCATATCTCAGCTAATATTTATTAGTGATAACATTATAGGCAATACATATAGTTTTGCTTTTTCTTGAACGTTTTTACATAGATTATAGTACGTACACGGGTATTGCTTGGTTGCTAATTTGTCGGTTTGTTTTTTCCAGGTTGTGAGTGAAGTGAGAAGTGGTCATCTTTGGATATGTTTTGCCAATTTCTCCATGCACCAAGTAAGTTTTCAAGTTTAAGCAATTTAATGTTCTGTCGGATGCTAGGTACTCTTTGTTGAATCACATTCGAAATCATTATTGAACTGCATCTACATAATAACAAGAACAATGCAAATGCACAATTGGTTCGTTTCACAATATCATTACGTTAAAGTAGCTTTTATGTTATGCGTACGCGTTATAATCCAAGAAAGTACGTTGCAAAGTTAATGCGAACAAGGGGTGGCATTATCTTTGCATATAACGCGTAAGAAGTGCGCCATAACTGTGACTTTTCGTGCTCACACTTGTTGCTTAGGAATGACTCTCGAAATTATACATTATATTCTTACATACTCGAAGAACATAACTAACAATACGTAGGTAAGTGCAGAACCGACAACTACCAGGGGCGGTTATCAGCACCAGATGTCACATTCTCGACCAACACGCATAATTTCGGGCAAATAAAGTCAGGTTCTCTTAAACGGTTGATAGTTGTCGGCTGTACGCTTGATTATAATCTAGCAACGTTGCATATTGACTTATATTGACCACACATTGCCGCTTATTAATCTTGAAAGTGAGACATTTTAAGATAGACGATAGGATAGATTAGAATAGTCCCTCGCGAGGGCAAGTTGTTAACTATGAAGGTGTATGTATATTCATGGGACACCAACGACCCACAACGAATAATAAGTTAGCCGTCTACATAGGTGATTAAAGACAGGGACGTAGGGTAGAACCGAGGACAGGGCTGGATTAATAAAGGTCGTCGAAAACGACCGGTGTCAAGCGGCTGTGTCTGCGTGCGGCTCGCCGGCCGCCCCTACGGCCACACCTCGGGTACTGCATCTAGCAAACTCCCGAATCCAGACTGCCGTCCTCCTCCAACTTGGTAAGCAGCTTGATGACCTTCTGGCTCTCGCTCTGCTTCGCCATATCGATAATCGCGAGCAGCTTCTTCACCCCGACGAATATCCTAAAAGGAGAAACAACAGATTTCGTAGGTTTCTTCTTGGAGAAAATGTTCCAATTAATTGCATACCGTTTGCCAGTGATTTGCTTGGCGATCTGCGCCAGTTCCTGCTTGGAGAAAACTTCAGAACTTTCTAGAATAGCCATCACTTGTTCGGGCTTGTTCATGTTGGGTACGTGCAGAATGCCTGTGAATGCAGGGATCATCTCCATGTCTTCGAGCACTTGTCGTCGGCTGCTTGTGCAGAGGACAAGCAGTTTTTTGCCGGGTGGCGGTTCCTTCTTAAGAAGAACAAGTAGGGCTTGCAAAGTAAGGTTAGAATATCGAGGGCCAATGGAGCCGTAGTCGAGAAGACGCTCGATGTTGTCCACGAGGATGCAACTGTGCGTGGATCTGTACGCATCGTCAAAGATCTTGCGCAGTTGTAGACACTTAGCTGTCTCTGTGAAACCGACCATTTCATCTGGAGAGCAGACTTTCACAAATGGTAGCTCGGAATTCTTTGCAAGCTGAGCAGCCAGCGCGGTTTTGCCCGAATTGGGCGGGCCTTCTAAGAGAACAGACACCAAACCAGCAGTGTCCGGGTCTCGCGCTTGCTGGATGTACAACATTCCGTCTTCGAGGATGCTCTGTACCGGGCGGCCCCAGTTAATGACACCGCGAGCTAACATTTGGTTAAGTATTTCTTGCGCACTGCCGAATGCTGGTTTGATGTCGTGTTCCAGCGCATGTAGAAAGTCAGATCGGGTGACATTTAGCTTTTCAATAGCTTCGGGGTCGACTTCCACCTTACTAGCTGCCTTTATCAGCCGGTTCATTGCCGTTGATTGGGCAGCACGTACCAAACCTTCAAGTTCCGCGCCGGAGAAATTCTTGGTCAATGCTGCAAGTTCCTAAAGAAACAAAAGTTTGAAACTTTTCAAGGGTTTGTTTAGCTTGACATACTTTGTTATCAACGTCAGGGTTTATCTTCTTGTAGGACTTCATTCGAGACGTGTGAATGTTCAAAATCTGAACGCGGCCTTCTTCGTTTGGCAAGCTAATTTCGACCTGCACTTCCAAACGTCCGGGACGCATTAACGCATCGTCGATCATGTCGCGTCTGTTGGTCATACCAATGACTAGAATGTTGTTCAGTTCATCCACGCCGTCAATCTTTGACAACAGTTGGTTCACGACTGTGTCATGAACGCCAGTATTTCCTGCGACTGATCCACGCTGTTTGCAAATGGCGTCGATCTCGTCGAAGATGATTATATGCAGGCCGCTGTTAGGTCCTGCTTTCTTCTGCTCTTCCTCTGCGTCAGCAAACAATCGTCGAATGTTCGCCTCGGACTCGCCCACGTATTTGTCCAGAATTTGTGGACCGTTGACAATCTTTGGCTCGCGGGCGTTTAACATTTTACCAATCTGTCTCGCCATCAATGTTTTTCCCGTACCTGGAGGACCGTACAATAAAATACCTTTAACGTGTTTGCAACCCAACTGTTCCACGATTTCCGGTGGGAAAACACGGGACGCGAATGCCCGACGAAAGATTGCATTGAATTGGTCATCTAAGCCACCAATGCCCATCTTCTGGAAGTTCCAGTCAGGGTTGATAATGGACTGACGCGGTTGCATTCTAGAAATGTTCGAAATTCATAAAAGCTCCATAACTTATGTGTTCATTCATGTACCCTTTTGCTTTGCCAGTTAAGTTCAGAGAGGAGTTCTCTGCCTTTTCAAATTGCACAATTGTGTTGGGTAAGAGGCGTCCAAGCTTCACCTTGACGGGCTTCGCAGCCTGTCCGCGTTTAATCGCGTCCAAGTCTGCCGCCTCACAATCTTTCACCACTAAGGAAAGCATTTTCTTATTCTGGAAACTGAAGGCCAACTGCTGTCCCACAGTAAATGCCTGGTTGGAGAACTGGTGGATGAATTCCTGTGCCATCTGCTCGGAATCATAGGGTTCTTGGGTTGTTCTAGAAGTTATAAACTTTTGTTAAAAAAGTGGTTCTCTTTGGGCATAGAACTTACGTCTTTTTTGCCAAAAAGTCAGCCTCCAGGATGATTGCTGATAAACATTCATTGTTATTGAAACTGAAAGGTCTGACTTCAATATCTTGGTTGAGGGACAACACTGCCCATTTCCTCTGGGGCAGGCTGAAGCCCACACAGCCGGGGGGCACTTCATGGTGGGACTTGATCGAGAAGACAAACCTCTGGTTAGCACCCGTGTGCACTTCTACATGTCTACCAAAACATACGATAATTAGTAATTGACTATGTAGATGATATAGAGCGCAACCTTGAAAACTTACTTTACATCGTTAGAAAAGTCACCTGGATTCACTATTGCACAATTTGTCAGTGACAAGTCATCAGTAGGGCACTTGGATGCTTTGAAGTTCTGTAAAACAAGGGAGACTTGCACAATTTAGAGTGATTAGTTATTGATGATTCATTACCATTGTGGTAGTGGTGTTGGAGCCCAAGTTGCGAACTGCCGAGATTTTAGTGTTTTGCTGCAATGCAGCAGCTGGTCGGGAGCGCCTTGAAGAGCAACTGCTGACTGTTGGGCCGAATCGAAGAAGGAAAGCGCACGACTGGAAGGGAAATCAATACTCCATGTACTTGGAAAATCGCTGGAGAAAGTGCCGCCGCTCAACTGTTTCGCACCGCGACGTGTTATTATGTGGGCCACTCTTTCGTGTTTACCATTGAGCTTTGACGGTTCGCCTGTAGAGAGCGCGCAATGTGTCATATTAAACTTTGAAACTTTAAAAAGTTTATTACACTTGCGCGTATTCAATGTAATTTAATAATTCTCAATCGATTGGAGAGATACGATTATTGCCGATGGCCTTAACTGTCTCTTGCTCTTAAGTTTGATTAAATTCTTATGGTTGAAGGGGATGAGGAATTTTCAATCAATCATTTCATAGGTCAAAATGTTACTTGGAAATCTCAAGATAACCTCTTTCTTTAGACGAAGCTAATTTCTCAGTATGAAGAACTTTGTAGGAAAATATTTCCCGGATATGGCAATTTCACCGGGAAAAGTCAATCGAAGTTCAATCAAATTTCTCTTAAACGATAAATTTTCGTATTATTTTCGAATTTTATTGTCCAAACTTGTGCTTGACTTGACTCGTAAACCTGGATACGAATTTGTGTTCGAATACTTTTTATACACATTGTACAGAAAACAAGAAAGGGGAATCTCATCTAGGGACGGACTGGCTATCAATTTCGTAAACAAACTGCGCGGATTTCATTCCTTCCGCGTTAGTTTTTATTGTATTTCCAGCTTCAGATGCGCGCCATGCACTTTTTGATGTATTGTATTGCACCGGTCGTGTCGCTGGCAGTCGTTTGGCGCTTTTATGGCACCATGGGCAGCACAACAATTGCAGGGAAAAATTCTTGCTCGTCGTAGATGAGCGCATGGGGAACAATTAGCCATGTTAACCGCATGCAATTTCAAGTGTACCGCGCTTTTTCTAAGCAAGACGATCAAAAATTAATCATACAGCTCTTTTCACAATAGCCTTCAGCATAAATGTTAATGTTTCTCTGAATGGCGCCTTTAAAGTTCTTCAAGTTAAATTGAATTTGCAAAGTAGATGAGTATATGCACTAATATGCAATGCCAAAATTCTCGACGAAGGCGACGGAGAAGGCGAACTTTATCGAATTGAATAACATCTTACGGGAAGCGGCAAGGCTTTTGTCCGAGACAAGCAAGACACGACAAGGTGGATGGTGAGCGCGTCACGTAGTCAGTCAACTTGTCGCGACTGCCGCAACTTTGTAAGTGGATTAAAGTCATTAAGGAGGTGCATACCCTATCTGAGAAGTACTGTTATTGAATTGGTTTCTCTCGAATACCCCTTTCAATGGTCTTAGAATTTAAAAAATATCACAAGGAAAGGTTTGCTGAGATTGTTTCAAAATTTGATATTTGTTGTCATGCGCGCATAAATACGTACAGGTGTGCATGAATATGCATATAGAGATCATATTGATTTGACTTAAAAACAGTAAATTTTCAAGCTTTAATAACTCCACTTAGAAGTAGGGCAAATTGTTGGTTTAACCACTTATTTTATGTAAAATTTAATTCGGAATCCAATGAGCTCTAATTGAAAAATTTATCTTTTACGGTTCCAAAGATATTTGACATTAAACAAACGAATTATTTTTCTACCAAATATACAAAATTTGCATAAATTCATAACTCCGCTAATAATTGTGGTAAGTTGATGGTTTAACCACTTATTTTGTGTAAAATTTCATTCAG
>NBZA01000641.1:0-12031 GCA_003054995.1 Aleochara bilineata
AGTTCTTTCGCAAATACATATGTACACATCTCACAAATCACTGAAGACTCGTCCAATGATTAGTAAGTGGTAAATTTCCACTCACTGTTGGTAAGATTTAGATAGTTCTGCATAGAATTAAACTTGTTGAATGTATTCCTATACATGTGGTATCTTAATAATATATAATAATGTAAGAATTCAATAGGAATTCAATTTACTATTAATTAAACGTAAACTACCACGTTGTAATCGCACAAACTATCAATTACGATCACTTACGCAATTGTACAAGCTTTGTAAAAAAACAGATACACTCATGTAAACTACTCAGGTAGAACGGAAAATATTCTAAAGACTTTCGAGAATTTAATATTGCAATGGACGCAAAGGAAATTTCCACTACTTATATTGAAACATCTTAGAAACATGTATACAGTATAATTTTTTTAAGAATGGTCCAAAGCTGTAAAACTGTCAAAGAGGATTAAAACGCCCAAGGCAGGTAAAATAGGCGGTGACTAGAAATTTACAGAGAGTAAGAAATTCAAAAAAAAGTATATAACATGTAAATATAATGCAAATTAATTTGTGTCACACAGTCCTTATGGATTAGACCGATTTAGACGTAGCAGATTATTGGTGCCGTGCAAATCCAGGGCTGTTTCAAATTCTTAAGTGAAAACGAAGAAAGCACTACGCAACTGTAAGGTAGAGAGAGATAGGTATATTTTTAGGTAGGTACAAAATTCTACCCGACGTTTGATGGTTTTACAGCTTTGCGAACTTCTAAAAAAAATCAGAGAGTATGTAGTTTTTCGAGTTACTGACAAAACTTATAAATTTAAAAATAATATTGTACATTTCAAAATGCGGAGAGTAGAGTAGAGGTAGTTTCTTATCAACATTTAGGTAAGTTTTACTTAGAAATACATAGCTATATTATATAATTTGCATATTATGTTATAGAATGTCGTAAAATATGATTTATTCAAGTTTTTACCGTTTATGCGCTGAAATACAAAGTGTTTAGCATTTGAAAATCATTACATGCTCAATTTATATTCGTAGATGAAACCATGAATCAATTCAATTGCACCCACAAACCATTAGCCGCAAACATTTTGTTGGTTCTTTGTTGGACGTTCTAGTTAATGCACTTTAATGGAAATACGTGCCTAGAATATTGAAAATTTATCGGAGTTTCCCTGAAAATTGATTCGTCAGATCGTATTTAAATGTGGGAATAGAAAACCCGCGAGACTTTTTCTAGTTAGTGGATGAAGAAGTTGTCAGGATGTTTTCTGTCTCAAAATTGAGTTGCCCTCCAATTAAGAGGGCTGTTTTATTTCGTGATAGACAGGTTAAGAAATGAATTACGCTTCTAGTGCTTCAATAAATTATCCTGGAGCTTATTTTTATACGACAAAGGAATGGAGTAATGCCTAACTTGCGCTGCCCTGAGTTAAGAGCCATTTTCGGAGACGGGTATTGAGTGCCTCGGCATCCTTCCACTGCATGCAGCAAACAATTGAATGACTTCAAGACCTTTCCACTTGTCTGACGCCGTTTCTGCCTCTTTCGATGACACATATGCGTGTCTCATTTTATTTCTGATATCACGGTGGTTATTTTTGGCGAATTTATCACTCGTTCTTATTAAATGCACTCAGACAGAGGACAGTCACTCACCTCGAGGACTATCATTGATAATTTATCAAATAATTGTGAGACAACAATTGTTACGTATTCCAGAATTTGTCAAGATTAGCTTCAGAGTTCCGGATAATATTTTCAGAAATTAATTATCTCTAGACGCCCTGACGTAATACAACTTAATCCATTGTTGTTGTATGATTAACTTCCACTTCAAACTCACTCTCATAGTAATTCAGGAATGCTATTTTTAGATAAGATTTCTGAGTAAATATTCTAGTGACACAGATTTAAACCGACTTTTTGTTTGGTATTAGTTTTGAATAAGTTATGATAGACATAATTTTATATTTGGCGCTGTTCCTCGTCGCAGAGAGTTTATAAAAAGTAGCAAAAAACAGTTTTACGATCTGCAGTATAATCGGAGGCACGTCTTAAGATATGTGCACTTGGGTGTTCTCGGTTTTATTTCGCGCTTGCTATTTTTTTGCTTTGTTATTTCTTTGCTTCACCACGAACCCACACTTTTCACTTCTCTGTGGATGACTTTTTGGGGATGCGATAAAAATATTCAGCGCTCGTAAAATGAATGCCTGCACTGCTGTTTCCGCCACCTCTTCCGCGGAAGGCGCCGATAAGGAACTAGTCTCAAATAAAAAGCTTTAACTGCCCTTCAGCTTCAACGTTTTTTACCACTTCCATGGCAAATATATTATATTAGGCATCAAATTTTTTCCATGGCTTGCTTCTGAGACTTATTACTTCATCGAGTAATAAAATATTAATTATTCCACCCCCCCAGTAATGGCAATTAAAATGAGGTCATTGCGTTCAACATTACTTAGTCCCTCTCTTGTTGCCGGATTATGAACCAAAACTTGAGCATTTTCAGAACTTTCGTCCTTGGTGAAAACATTGTCCAAAGCTAATGGCACTGAAGACACATTATCACGCATAAAATATACTTCCGGAGCTTGACTGAATTTTGAAAAGATTGACTAGAAAGTGAAATTGACAATCCTTGTTATAATATCTTTAGACAAGGAAATTAATTATTCAAAAGTTGATTAACATAAATGGTTTTGTTATTTTTTCGGTCTGCAAACTTGTTTTTAATAAGCATCGGCATTAATTTTTTGTTACCATGCAATGTCATTTTAATTATTAAGCTGACCATTATTTGAGTGCATGCTGTGATGATAAACAGAGATCAGCTGAATGATATTTTAATGTTTCTGGACTATAGGTCATTGCAGTGATGCGATCGTATCGCGAATTGTGACGAGCATGTTCGCATCTGATTTCAGTGCCAGTTCGCTTGCATGCGCAACCAACGTACAAAAGTTTGAATGTAATTCAATCGCAATTTACATCCAGTTTTACTTGATTGTTGACCGCATTTCATAAAGTCTATAATCAATAAATTTCATTTTTTAAATTGTAAGTAAAATATTATGTTGTTTAAATATTATTTGATATAGAAAAGCTAACAGAACTTCGTCAAATTTCATTCTGTGGCCGAAGAAATATCGGGACAATTCCTTCACTTGTGACAAATTAGTTGACAACACAGGTCAAAAGGAAATAGAAATGTGTAATGAATATTTAATAATTTTCAGAGCATGGAAAGCCACTTCATGATTCTCTCTTGTTTACTGTTTTTTGTGAAGAATGAATTAACTTTATGTATTAATAAAGTTAAATTAAAATTTAATAAGTTATTACTTGAAAAATAACTCATATTCAAGAGGGAATTACCACTGTTTCTCATCATCATCTGATTCAATGTAACTTTTTGCGCACTAATAAAAAATAACTATTTATTGTCTCTAATTTCTGATCGCCAGCCTTACCTGGAATGTAACAACAAGGTATAAAGTAAATTACGTTCGCGTGTTTTGTTTGTCACTTGTTAATTTACCTCCAGTGCGCAGTAAAGTCCACAGCCCGGAAGAAGATTAAAAGAAGTTTTTCTATTGTTTGGTTTAAGTAATTGCCAATTGTAAGTTACCGAATGCAATAACAATAAACCTGCGACAATAAAGCAAGATAAAGTATATTATTGCCTTCGAAAACAAAAGCAAAATAGAAAATTTAGGGCTTTTAGTTTTCAACTTAAAATTAATGACTGTATATTGAAAAAACTTCAAGAAAAAGATAAGGTGTCTACGTGCGAGCATTCACATCACACTCAGGTGCTTACACGATCAAGAAATTAGTAATAAATTACCTCTTTATTGCCTACGCGAGATAATGACAATCATTAATGAGTCAGAAATGAATCGACATAAATTATCACGATCTGTTGCGGGTATAACAGTGGCTGATTAGAGCGGCAAATAGAAGAAAAAATCTCACACAGAGTACGTAACAACTCACAGCTAATTTTTTCTTTAAATTTACAAAAACAACTTGATATGTAATATGCATGTAACCTTTGAATCCTGTTAAATGTAAACTTGATGGGTGTAACGTTCATGACATGTCGATTAGTAAATGTTAATTAATTTGTTAAATAATAGCATTTGTCTTGCGGTGCTGTTGGTTGTTCGGAGGTGAAAAATATCTAGGAAGGATATTTATTTACTTAAAATATCCAATTAGAAATTCAGTAATGGATTACTCACTGTGTGTTGTGTTTGCATTGTAACTTGAACACATTGCATTGCAGATGTAAATAAATAGCGCGCAGACATTAATTATCACGTTCTATTAGACAATTTCGTGTTACAAATCGAATTCTGGTGTAGATCCCGATTAACAGCAGCAAACATTGGGCCTGAGTATTGGCCAGATAGCTGCTGCTGTTCATTCGCAGTCGTGTTCGCATTCGCATGCGCGCCGAAACCAAGCCATCACACAAATAGTAAATTAATCGTCCGAAATCCGCTGATTACTTTGTTCGTTTAATACGAGATTGAGGTTCGTTCAACTACATAAACTATCATCTGTAACAAGTGAATGATTCTCAGTAATAAATTCGAAATTCCGCAAATCAATTGCACTGTTATTTTATTCTGAAACTTATAAAAATAATTCCATTTCATAATTTTATTCAGAAACACATCCGGTGAAAAGATGGAAAGTAACTCAAGTGCGATGAAAAACATTTGAGAAAACGAGAGTTTTGGTCATTAAGAATTAGCGGCCTACATACAAGATTATGATAAACAGTTTACGGAAGAATTTCTAAGTCTTACATCCGTTTGTGTTTGTTATAATATTAATGCAATGCACACACGTGAGGTGTAAATTTGCAAAACTAATGAAAACTAGGCTATTGAACTTGAAGTCGGAGTCACCTTCGAACACATCGGCCATTCAGCATTCAGGAGATAATTGAATGATCAAATTAAATGCCTAAACGTTACCGTTACGTCAGAATTCAAACGGAGGCCAAGCAGTTTTTAAAACATAACCTCATCTTGAAATTAACGCTTGAACATGAATTATGATTTTGTTTACGACCAATTGCAATGACATCCATTGCTATGAGTATAATAATTGAATGAATTCATAATGATATAAAGCATTATTATATAAGTTGAAAAATAGCGACACAAAATCAAGTAATTAAGAGTTAATTCAAACACAACCAACCACACACACATATTCTTACGCGAAAAGACCAACGTGAGTCGCTTGTTTATAAACTCATTAAGTAGTTGCGTAATTTGGAGCAAGTTTAATCAATATATACCTCCAGTTGTGAGCGATTGCGTGATTAATGACAACGAGATCAAAAGAAGAAATAGATCATGATGTTACGTGACGTACGTACAGTCATTGACTCTCTGCACATTTATATGTTCTTAATATGTAACTAAATTCAGAAAAACAGACTAGTTTTCACATAAACTTTCCTAGGTTCAACTTCTTGCCCTGATTCTTACATTATGCTAATTATTCTGACGAAAGTAGCTTTTATGTAAAACTTTTTGAATGTTTATAGCCAATTTCCACTGCACTTTGATAAGACCTAAAAACATAATAAAGTGAATTATGTAAATTAATGCCTGCATTTATTCAAATTGTTCTTTGTGATAAGAAAAATCCAAGATTCTATATAGAAACTTCTAATAGCGCTCAAGTAATAACTTTACCTAACATTGGTATGTCAATGTTACTTTTAATTAGATCTTAAATCACGACACCAACTTAAAACCTAGATTAATAATTATTTTCACATTGTACGTTGAATTCAATGGAAGTTACACAATGTCTATTCAATATCTAATTACATTATATTAAAGCTCGCAAAATCACGTACACATAATATTAAGGCTTTCCCAACATCAAAGCAATTCTTTCTTTAAAGTAGCTCACGATCACCTGCCTAGGAAAATGTGCGTTTGTCAATACATACAGCAATCCATCTGTAATTATGTACAAACCTACTTTACTTTCAACAAATTCAATTCTTTGCCCTTGCTGTACGATAAAGTAATCAGCGTAAATTAATTAATCTGCCTTTCAAATAAATATTTTCTATTTCAAACTGACAACCGATTTGCAACGCATAGGTGATAAATGATTCGCAAATTTTCTTCGCATAGTCATTGGACTGATACTGTTTAACAATGTTACCAGTCCTTCAACAATTGATATTATTATCTATCCACACAATCACCCACCCATTGAATCATTGAGCAATGCCAGTGCGCATCAAACTGAACTGCGCTAAGTAGGATAAATAATAATCCATACACGAGTTACAACGTGAATGCGTCGCTATTAATAAGTAATCTAATAATAGGTACATCTGTAATTATATCCATAGAATTACATTAGCAATGGTGATTCAATCGCACAATGCATCAAACCCATATTGCGCGGAGATTAAGCACGAATCGGCTTCAGCGTTGCGCAAAAAAACGTGTAATTCAATTAATTTTTCAATTGGCAGAGTTTGCCATTCCGACAAACAAAGCACTCACAATCATCGCTTGTATTTTTCGTGAGTAATTGTGCGAAAATCCAACTACATAATCGCTGAGTTACCGTAATAATTCCAAGCGTTTCAGTGCAACGATGCACTCGAACAATTCCTTCCGCATTGAAAGCGTAATCCCTTGGAATACTGATTCTTAGAGAACAAATGTCACAAAGTCATAAGCTCATTTTGTAGTAGACTTTCGACAAAGAATAATAAATCAAAAGTATTACCTACAATGTTCGCTCACCTTGATCATGAACGCCCACGAGTCTTTCTGCTCGACGACGTCCTTTAAAGGCCACTAACTTACTTCCTTGCTCGTCTCGCTCGTTCGCTTGAGTCTCATCTAAACAAACAGCAAGCACCAGAACTCTAAGTGAATGAATATAGTGTATGGAGTGTGCAGATGAAGATTAGTATACAAATATAACTAACATTTGAAAATATGATGAAACACCTGGTATAAAATCGTATTCCTCGGTTCTATACAAAGTGTTTACGGTGCTGGGAACTAAACTGAAATAAAGAATGAACGCACGTTATGAACCGGCAACAACAACAACAGCAACAGCAACGCAACTAGAGAGGAAGATGCTCTTACTTCCCCGCTGTTTCCACATCGTCTAAGAATTTATTCGCTACGTAAGCGTAAGCGCACTAGCAACTTCTAGATAAAACAACTCGTCTTTAATATACCTGAATACTCTAGTGAGTTTGTTGAATGTCAAGGTTACTTGCACGTTACGCATAATGTTTTGCTCTCTGTATCGTATAAAAATAAAAACGACACCACTCTAGTGAAATTTCTTTTTGGGCACGATAAGACATTATATAGCTTGGCATAAATAATGTATCGATGCGCCTAAAGTTGCCAATAAATTATAATTAAAAATAAATATCTTGCAAGTTATGTATCAAGTTAGATAGAACATTAAATTCCATCGAAATTTAATATGAATTATTGCTTTTTCGCTATGAATCTGCATGTGGAACAGACAAGGCAGTCGCAGTTTCAAACTACAATATGTAGGTATATTTGTATCCGCCAGTCTTCAATGTATGTATAAAATACATGTTGTCTGCGTCTTCTATCGGCCGTATATTATCTTGTCGTAATGTAATACATGTATTAAATTTTATTTTATTAAGCTATCTTCCTCATGCGAGACGGTATTTTATTACGCTCATCATGGAATTCATATTTATGAGCTCTGTGCCCTGGATGTATCAGTGCCAAGAAAGCAAAGGTACAATGGCTCTGCAAATTTTTTGAATGTTATGTTGTTCGCAAACAAAACCAGTCAAAAGTAATATAAGAATATCTTCGATGTAGAGTTTTATTAGAATATGAGCATTCTCTTGGTGTGTTTTGTTCGACGATTTGTGAGGATAATTAGGAAGAGTTGAAGATAAAAAAACGTAAACTGGCTTGTTTTCTTAGCTGGTTATCAGCTGCCTAGGATGATTGCTTTTCTTTATTTGTTGCGCACAAGACTAGAGTAGGTCTACAGTTAGGTACTTACCTGGGTCACAGACAAGACTAACAAGTAAATAAGTTCCTATTTTATGTTATACATTAGTCACAGTGCAGTAATAGAATCAATACAGTGTTATCTAATCAATGATTTGTTTGGCTACGGCAGAACTAAAGTGAAAACATTTGTTGTTGATTAACTTGTCAACCGGTTAAAACATTAAACATCCAGTAGAAAAAGCAGTAGCCGAAGCTCCAGACAGATTACTAGTAGTTATTTATAGATACCAGCCAGGTCGAATGTACAAGTTTAAGTTTAATGAATACCAATCGAAGCAACTATATAGACGATTTGCAAAAAGCAACGAATCGCTCTTAAGAGTCCAGTCAGGCAGACTTCATGCCATTTACATAAGTCTAGTTTGGATATCAATGACTGCATAATTTTGCATCTTATGCCTTATCTAAATTCAACTCAAGTAAAGTAGGCAACAAGCAGCCACTGGATTAAATAATTTGGTTTTGTAGTTTCCTGAACAAAAAATTAAGTTAAGATTCTTATTGAAGAATCAATGAATTAGTCAAAAAACATTTCCCATAAATTTTAATTAATTTACCTTCAACTTGCTGAAAGCATAAACAAATGCTCATCAAATGATAATAAATCGATAATAAATGTACACAATCAGCTAAGAACGACGGTAGTTTACATTTAATTGAACGGATCCGTTGAATATTTAATGCATTTAGTGTGTTAATGATTCTCTTTTGTTAAGTTGGTAAAAACGCTTAATGTGCCTTTCATTAAAGTAAAATTGCTTCCATTTCTAGAATGAATAATATTGTTTCAGCTATCGTTGTTGTGATCAGTTAAAGCACATTTACAGTATTGTGTAAATGTTTATTCATTTGAAGTAATAAATTAATTTGCGGAATATGAAATATCACGTGACGATAAGTATAATTCTAAGAACTGAACAGAAATGAAGTGTTTTAACCTTGAGTTTATTCAATAATTATATAGCAAGCGTTGACATCGGCTCAAGAATCAATAATAATATGTAATGTTTATGTAATAATTATTCTATGAAATTTCTCTTAATAATTATTTCCTTCATTAATTCCTTATTCCAATACCAAAGACACTGAATAAAGTTTGTTCCAAGAATTTACGATTTTGTTCAAAGTTTGATGTCGGCAACCCAAATATCTTAACAATTTTAAAATGAAACTTCAATGAAGCAATCAAGCTTGAGCAAATTCAAATAAACTTTTTGTCGCATTGTAGGACGTAGAAAAAACATTCTTTACGTAATCAATAATAGAATTAGAAAGTTTAGAAGCGTTCGAAGATTGTTGGGGTTCTTTGAAAGGATCCTCATCAAGCGGTCGAATTTCTCCACATAAATTTGTGTACTTTTCATTATACTTAAAACACTTCTTATCTTTATATACCGGGGATTCTATCCAATTGCCTTTGGATTTATAATTGCAATACAGATTATAAGCGTGGTAGAAAACCGAGTCAGATCCTCGACGTTTCTGCAGATTGTGCATCTTAGCACAGCCAATGTACATCGTTTCGCCCCAAATCATCGTCGTGAGATGGCCAGTGCCTTTCTTATAGTAATACTTGTTCACCAGGTCTCCATCATCTGGCGTCAATAATGTATGCTCCTTGAACCAGGCGTCTATGCCGTACGTGAGAAAATTGTTTGGATAGCCCTTCTCGGCGCTGTAAGTGCGTTGATGCAGATTCTGGCCCAGTTTTTCACCAGCTAAATTGATCCTGACTGGATCATGGCTGAAATTACATTGCAAGATCCAGCACTGGGCCAAGAACTCCAGCTCCAAATCGTAGCTGAGCACATTTATTCCACCTGAGCAAGCCGGCAAATGCGAATCGGCGAAATCTCCTCGCGCAACTCGATCCCGATACACATTATGCCTGCCTCAGCATTAAATAAATATTGTACCTTCAATTTCAGCACTTTAAACTGGGTTTACCTGTCCAGTATGATCTCGCGCTCTTCGTTGGTGAGTGGCACGAAAGCATCAGATGTTATTCCGCATTTCTCTGAACGTTGGCATTGCGTAACACACGGTGTATTTAATTCACTGAAATGGCAGTAATCGTTAATTGATGTTCCAAGTGTATTTTTTGCATTCGCAATAATTAGCGATATAATTAAAGCTAACTTTCGCATGACTGAATCACTAATTGCTGAACACTCTTTGCTCGCAGGAAATAAATATCAAGTGCAAACGTGCAAACGTGATTACTTGCAAATTGAAGTATCATTCGTACATGTGTTATCAGCAAATGCGTTCGCAATGTTCGAGTATTTTTCAATCCGATGCAACAAACTGTAGTGTCTGTGTTTGCTGTGAATTAGTGCACTCACTGCTTCTGTTTGTTTGCAGTGACAAGGGTTGGGTTCGGTTCAAGCCTGCGAATTTAATTTTTCCAAGTTGCAAAACGCTACATGGAATATTCACCAATGTTTACAATATTTCGGCGGCTGCTGCACTTTCAAGAGCTTTCGTGAGTAAGCATCCCCCATGTCTGCATTGTTTAACCGGTAGCAACAGCGCGTCGAGATGTGCCATTTGGTGTTGTTGTTGTTGATGATGTTTATACGCAGATGCAAATTCGGGCGCAATTTATTTCAAGCATCTGCGTGCGCTGACAATTAGCATAAACATCATTGTCGCCAACAGGAGAATGAAAAGCAGTCAGGCAGTATATCATAAGACTTCGCACATTCAATCGCACTGTTTTGGGAAATTTATGCAATTATTCAATAATAAATAATGAAATACGCACAGCAGGCTGGGAAAACAAAACGTTTATTGACACTCTGACGGTTCGTCAGCGAGTGGTCGGTTTTGAAAATGCATCTATTATACAGTTTTATATTTTTTTGCCTTTTATACAAGCAGATAGCATGTGTGACTTTAGATGATTATTGTAAGAAAGATCCTTACAACACGCCCTGTTACACCAGCTGCCACAGAGACGCTGCATGTGGAGATACCGGAGATAGTTTTGAGTACCTATCAGACGAGGAGCGCGAAAAAGCGGTAGACATTCATAATTCCATCCGCAATGATGTGGCTGGAGGTAAATACGCAAGTAATAAATTGCCAGCAACTGGTGGAATCAACGCGTTGAGCTATGATAAAGAAGTCGAGTTCGTGGCTGCTTGTCATATCAAAGGAGGGCGATTCAAGCACGACACCGCTAGGATTGCTGCGGATGGCTCCAGAATGGGCCAAAACTTGCACCAGAAGAGAACAGGGTCACCCAAGCCGTGGGAAGATGACTTCATTGAATCTGGCGTCCAGGCGTGGTTTAATGAGGTCAAATATATAAACAAAGATATCACGAAAGACTTCCAGTTCATTCGACCTGCCGGTCACTGCACCGCTGTCATCTGGGGTAGCACAAAGTATGTTGGATGCGCCAAAATGCACTGGTTGCAGGGAAAGAAACATTACTACAACTTTTTCTGCAACTATATGCCACCTGGTAACGTGATTGGGGGTACCATGTATGACCCGGATGCAACGTGCGAAGAGAAAAATGATAAATACCCCAACTTATGTGGCTCAATTCGTCCGTTATCAGAGGATAAGTATGTGCCCCCAATCGAACTAGCCAAAGCTTGTCCAAAAGACACTCTGGCATTGTGTTTCATTTTGCTGGTGTTTGGATTCATTTTGTAAACATGTAAATGTATCCAAATCAAAAATCACAATAAATCCACTATGTAAATATCTCTTGATATTTAATGATATTTATTTATATTGTCTGTACCCACATCTTTACGAAAAGCTTCAAGGGTTTGAAAGTGAGAAAAGGGAAGTGCTTAGAGCCTTCCGAATAAGCGTTTGAAGAAATATTTAAGTAACCTAACTGTTGTGGCATAGTAATCCTAAACAACAAATGAACCAGATGCAAATTTAATAAGAATTGTGATAAA
>NBZA01000641.1:24696-41182 GCA_003054995.1 Aleochara bilineata
TTTTTTGTGAAGACGGGTCGTTATGGATTTGGATGTGATTTCAGTTTCAGCTGTAATCAGATCAACCCAGTGCCATAAAAATGGTAAATTGACAAGAGCGAAAAATAATCCTTGATTCCTGTCAATATTAAAATCTCAATAAACTTGCGCTGAAACGAATAACCATAAAATATTTTGAATTTAATTCAAGACGCACACAGAGCAAATCTCTTTAGAATTTATTCGTCGTTCGTCCTTAAGCCATTCCTAAGAGTAATGATCTATTATAACGCTAGTAAGCATTAAGTGTGGAAGCAGTTTTATCTGCCGTAGAAATGCTAATAGTTCTTGCTGAATCTTGCCCGCAAATTCTTAGATAAATGAATTCATTTATTTTACCTCGGCGAGGACAAAATTCCAGTCCGGTAATTACGAAGTCAAAAATGATACTTGCATTAAACTTTACCAGGGCTTCACACTATTCCTCTTTGCATAGTAATAAAAATAGAAATAATATGTACCTTTTGCTGTGGAAAGATAATTTTTAAAATTTAAAAAAATATTCAAAGAATCCAATTCCGTGCCAAGCAGTGAATATTAATTAACGTTTTTTGCCTTAGGAACCACGCACGAGCGGGTGGTGAAAGAGGATTTTCCGGATACATTGTATCCAATCAAAGCGTAATGAATGAGGCTTGTATAATGAATTCATGTAGTATTTGTAGATGCGTGCAAATTTTAATTAATTTTCATTTTTCACTTCGTGCAAACGATTTGCAGTTCTTTAATCATCGCCCTTTGATCCAAGAGCCATCTGTTCGTCTTATTATTAAATGTGTATAAACAACAATGTAATATGATAATAACGTTGAGACGTTGAGTTTATCAGATATTGAAAGCTATTTTTCTTATTGGGTTATTTCTTGCTTAGCTTTTCACCACTATTTCAATAAAGAGCTTATTGTAACGTTGGTCCTTTATCTCTTTATTTCTTATCCTCTTTTCATTGTGATTGCGTGTCTGGATACCTCTGTATGGTATGGTATATTGGTTTTCAGTACAATTGTTGATAGAAGACGAAAATCGAACGACATGGCACAGAGATTTTCGTGTTCGCATCGATTGAATGAGTTGATTTTTTCTGGCTGTTGTGCGTCGGTGCCTTCGGGTTTGGTTGTCGGCTTTGGCAGCCCACTCACTTCTTTACTATCCATTTGCTTGCAAAACCACCGGCTGCGCTGGCTGCCAGACCACCAAAAGCAAAGCAACTCGCCCGACCTAATACCCGATCGCCAATTGTGCATATCGAAGCGAGTACAACTCGGCACAATTGAAACTGTCCAGCGGAAGCAACATACACAACCCCGGCCGCCACACAGAAAAAGTTACTTTTAAAAGAGAGTCATTCCACCTAGCGATCTGCACTGCGAGCGCAGCAGAGGATGAGAATGAGTCCACAAAATCAATATTTATTCAACGAGAAGCGCGTATAAAAATGAACGAGCAATGAATACCAGATTTACACAGTCAGCAGCGGCAAAAAAAGGTCTTTCCCTTCGCTTTTAATTGCTTCCTAAGACATCAACCGCATTCCAGCTGCACACTCGGCGGTTTTCATTAAATCATCAGCAAAATATATCAACAAACATAAGCAAAGCAACGCGAGAAAGCAAACAACACCAACAAGAAAAAGAAGTTTGAGAATTATTCGCACGCATGTTGCATGCAGCTCTAGGCCATTATCTTCCTACTACTATAATAATTTCTACTGCAAACACTCGCAAATTTTTGGCAATTCATCAGCTCTGTAAATTAACTTTTTAATCTGCCAAGGAAAAAATTACACAAAGAAAATGAGACAAAGAGGCCTTTTTGGTGGCAAAATTAAGCAAAATCTAATTATGCCAGGTTTTTTTCGTTTGATGTCCTCTAATATTTGATGTTTAATAATACACCTTCTCCCAGATGAAGCCCAAGCTCTTAGACTTTTCAATTGTTCTTGCTTTACTTTTACTTTCCTGGAAAAGTATAATGAAGAAGCAGATGAAGAAGATTCGTGTTTGATAAGCTAACTGTTTATTTACACGAGTTTAATTAATTTTTTATCGCATTAAAGCAGTTAAAATGGCTGCTGAGAGTGGCTGTGCCTAACAATGGGTAAATGGATCAATTTCATTCAGAGTCTTGAAATTGTTGATTGAATTGCTATCCTTTCAGATTGATTGAATGCTAACAGGACAAACAATAGTTAAAGATTATATCTCCCGGTTGGAAGTGGTTACGTGCATCAACAGGGAAGACGCAGTGGCCTGAAATTTAGAGAATTGGATTGCAAACAATGCACTTGCTACTGCATTCCGGCATCAATGCACTCGGAGTAGCAGATCGCTCGCAAACATTTCCGAAGTATTCGCTTGACGTACCCTTGTAAAATACTCGTTAAAACCTTGCATCCACACAATTTCACCTCAAAATCAATAGGTTTTCGATAGTATCACAGGTGCAGAATTATTTTTCCAGGATTTAAGCTTGTTTCAGGATAAACATAAAATTTTTACGCGCAGATTAATGAAACGAAAAGTGCACCGCAGGGGATAAGTAAGCTCATTTAGATCAGCAACCAGGATAAGCAGTCACTACGATCTATGATATAATAACTAACCCTGGTGCTGTTGACAGGCAGGGCCAGCTCGTAATAGAAACAAATTATGTATTAATGATGTGAGCCTTCCATGTCCGGTTGCGTGACATGGACAGCCAGTGCGTGCGTGCACTAGGACTAATAATAAGTGAAAAGTTGATTTCAAGATTAATTAATTAAATTCCTTGGGCAGTTATAAGTTGCTAACCCAGCCAAGTCTTGGGAACTTAATAAGTTTGTTTCGCACCAGCATTATTTCAGTAATAAAACTTTACTTCACTTTGGCTTTTGCTGCGAGTACAACCAGTGCACTTCAACCACCAACAACGTTTCTTGTGGTTTTTGCATCTCATAAGTAAGTAAGCTGTTCATTATTAGATTAACATAAATGATCAAATCGTGTTTTGGAAATTCTCTGTTGGCGATGAAATTTTTTCACAGATATTTTGATTGCACATTGTGATTAATTACAAATATGCAATAAAGAAAATATGTAATTTTTTATACTTGACACATTTTTGCATCAAATTCATCAATTTTATTACGTGCTTATGCATATTTATGTGCGGCATAGATATGCCAATATATGCATGAATAATTTTCGCATTTTGGGCAATAATTATTTATGCTATGCTGAAACGCCATACGCTTGTCGCTGGAGCTTGCGCGGGTGCTTGTTAGTGCACACTCAACAATCGTCCACTGATGCATTCAATGTGTGGCTGTATTCTTCATTATTTACACATTTTGATCGCGGGTGGCCGAAAAAGGACAACGTAAAAAATCCATCAGCATATGATTTAAACCGAAAAATGGCGGCGCTCCGCTTTTTGTTGCATGTTTTCATCTTGATGGAGCTGACGGCGAACAATATAAATGATCCCGGGCGGCAACATTAAGGGCCATGGGCATTTAAACCGAGTGAAGGGCAAGGAAAAAAATGGTCTGCGCTGAGCGCCGCGCAATGAATTAATCCGGTGGTGTACGCAGTGCACGCACAATGCGCAAACATTATTTTGCTTTCAGCTTCCGCGGCCTCGCAAACGCTTTATTTCACTCGCGGAGCGATGTCGCGTTAATCGATAGTTCGGTTAATTACGTTTGATTACTCGGCGTACCAACACACTGGCCACATTGCCAATTAACCCACACTCCGACGTGTAGCGTTCAGTTATCTTCTATAATAGCGTTATAATATGATTCAAATAATAACTTCATGATTGGTTTCGTGATACACCCATATTTCTATTGTATGTGACCGGAGTAATAACATTAATTTTCATGTAAAAATTATCAGTGATTGCGCATGCAGAGTTTGTTGAAAGTTAAATGTAAGTAAAAAGATGAAAGACGAGCTGCTAGAAGAGTAGTCACTAAGCTATAATGTTGTCGGCAAAGATGATGAGAATATTTAAAATGCTCGCGCATATATTAAAACTAATTTAAAGTAGATCCGAGCGAAAACATTGCACTTTACTTTACAAACATCTCGGAGCCAGGCCGCCGACGGCGACGTGCAACTTAAATTATTTCGCCTATTTGCGCGCGCGATGCGTCTGAGAGGGATGCAAATAATGACACAACAGTCACAAGAACAAGAACGACAGCACACGCCACTGCCACTGGCAGCTGATAGTTTATCGTGCACTATTCCAACATTCCAACAGCAAGCAAAGAAGAAGAAGAAGCGGCAGCAAGCCAAGCATGATCTAAGCGGAGAAAATTGAAAAACTAAGAAGTATGTGCACTGCACATAATTTATAACTCATCCACTTTGTATCCATCTCAACGGATGGCATTAGACGGTATTAAAATCGAGCGAATTGTTTTCGTTCCAACGAAGAGGAGCATTGTTTGTATTTCGTTATTTATGATTCCGATTATGATTACGAATGAGATTTAGGGAGCAGATTAGGAAATGGATATGCTGGAAGTTGGAAATAAAAATGCAAAGTAAAGCGATGCGATGCAGAGAAGCCTCCGAGAGTGATTGTTGTATGGCAGAGCGAAAAACAATTTTTCAGCTTGTTGGCTACACAGCGCGCTGGAGCTTCGCTTCTTATTTGTCAGTAATTTAAATATTTTAATATCAAATGCTGCATGCGGCGTTCTGTGAAACGTACTCATCATACATTTTCCACATTGTGGAAAGCTTTGGTTTGCTTCCTCCATGCCATTCATTGTCGATGTGCTGATGTAATATTTCATCCGTGATTCCATTACGTTGCGCAATATCAAATTATTTGTTTATAGCGCTGTTGACATTGCTAATTAATTATCTAGATATGAATAATTATCTAAACTAATTAATTACTCACACATCATAATTGAGTTACCGAAACAAAATGCGCTAATTTCACTAATTTGCCAAATTGACGAGCAACACAAATCAGCTTTGATTGTACATATTAGGTATACATGCGCGTTAACGTAAACGGCAGGCAAGCCAGCCATCCAGTTTGCTAGTTTTAGTTTGAATTTCGCCCCTTTGAGCGCCTGCATCTGACAATTATTCAAATTGCAGACCACCTGCGAAATGCCAAATTATTGCTATGCCCAAATTCCCAACTGCACCACCACCAGACCCATAACGCTCGCTCGCCCACACACTGATAACCTTAGCAGTTAGCTCATTTCGGCGCACGCGTTCCGATAAAAACAACGGTTTCATTATACCCAAAAATACAATCGGATAATCGCCCGCAAAAGCCATTTTCACATAAAGTGGACAAAGCGTTGCACTGCTTTGCACTGTAATGCAATCGAATCGATGCACAAAACCATTTAATTCAATTGCATTCAATTCCAAATCGAATTACAATTCAGTTCGCCATCGACTGAGTTGGAAATTACAAGCCCCATCCCCACCAAGCTAATTACATTTATCATACGAAAACCTACCCTATTATCAACCCCAAAAAGATATAAAATTAAATCAGATTTGGTCTCCCAAAATATTTATTTTCGCAGGGTAAACTAACACCTGAGTGAGTGACTTGATGCCGCCCCAGGTTGATCGATCACGACTGTTTATTATTCCACAGCGTGGGCAGCATGTTGCTCCCGGCGAACGCACCGAGGGCGAGGGTGTGCAAACCCATTTGCGGAATGACGACCCAAATTGAGCAAGGTGCCTGCCCGGCTGCCTGCTCCTCTTCAGAAGCGTGAAGAACATTCATCAATATGCTTTGAAGAATCAGGCAAAGCGAACTGAGAAATGCTCGTTATAGGTCCTATAACTTAGTTTAGTTTATAGAATTGCAAATATTTACATATATTATTAGATCGTCAGAGGTGTGGTCGACCTCTTTGTCCTAGAAAGATTAACCGGCCAGGTAATTAGTCCAAGTGTTACTGTCACATGGTTTAATCGCCTTGATATAATCCACACTACACGAAATGATTAATGACATGAATATATTTTTTTAATGGTGGGTGCAATATTTTTTTCGCATTCCCATGTGGTGTTGTGTTGTGCAGGCATCTGATCGCATTGCTCCAACAATGGATGGAGTTTATCCGCTGTGAACAGTTGCACAGTTCGGAATTGTTCCAATTGTGCAACGCATTGCAGTGTGATGGCCCTATCAGCAGCCTGGCATGTAGATTGCGTGAATAAACGAATATAGATGGACGGACAGATGGATGGGTTGATGGCTCTCTGAATGGGCCAGTTGGATAGTTAGATGGATGGATGGATGGATGGATAGACGGATAGATGTATTGATGTAAACAACACCCACATCCAATTGATCCATCTTCACACATTAAAACGCACGTTTGACTGTGAGTGCAACTCGCGCATTATGTACAACATATTGTTTACATTCTGCTTGTTATTCCCACAACTGCTGAGTTATAGCAGCCATGTATGGTTTCGCTTTGTTTACGGGTGCGTTTAATCACACTAAGAGTTTGACTTTCAAAGCCTATTATGTTAATCTATAAATCCCGACATTTCGGCAAAAAATATTTTAACTAAATAATTATTTTAAAAGTTATGACTTATGAAGATTTAGTGTGAGATAGTTATCATTATGCTGTATGAAGTATCACAGCAAGCACTTAAACTAATTAAAACAGGCACTCTTCGGGAAGATAAATGCCGCCAAAAATGACGAAATTCGTTATGCTTAGCTGGCCCATTTCGAATATGCATGAAGCACTTGTACAGTGGCTGCTAAGGCACACGCTGAGCAAATACTACAAGTCGTGTGCGACGAAGGATTCTTCGTGGAATTATGTTAATGGCAGTGTTACACTTGCAGTGGGTTCACATTCGGTACAATTCACAATTAAGTAAGTCAACCCGTATCATTTGAAGAGCGCCAAGCCTATCTTCATTGTTTTCACACTCTCATCTCTTCTGCGCTGTATGTTTTATACTTAAGATGCGTAATGCGGAAGTGCGCAAATATTTTAATTGATAAATCTTGTTGAACTGATGCAAACATTTATATTCATTAGGATTTGCAACAATGGCCTTTATACGCCAAATGTTAACCAAATATCCATTAACAATTAACTCTGTTGGATTTTACAACATTAACATTTAAAAAAGCCCGCCTAGAAGCCAGCCTCTGGCTATGCGTTCCCAATGGAAATGTGAATTTTAAATTACATTAAAACCGTACAAATTCGCTCCGAGGGAATTGCATGGAAGACTTAACAATGTGCGTCAAGATGACAGTGCGTGTCGGGGAAGAAAAATATTGTGCATCAACAAACCAAGCCACAATCTACAATCTACAACCAAGCGGAAGCTGCAAAATTCCTCGGCAGTGTTTTGTCTGCGAAATTTCATGTTTAGAAAATGTTATTGTCGGCTGTGTTGTCAAAGTGAACGACCATTTGTAGGCTCTTTTAGCGGCGGCGGAGGGTAATTTGCATTAATAATATCGTTGGTTTTTGCATTAACCATCCCATTGGGAAATGAGCCAAAAAAATATTTAAAACGCTTAAAAGCCAAATTTAATCTAAACAGTCGATATCAAGCGCAGAGAATATGTGAAACAATTGACGGCATGTATTTATCACGATTTAATTTAATTATGAAACAGCTCATGGGAATTGCTGATGATACCCATATGCGCAATGATTTACCAATCGACAAGAATGGTTTTGATTTTGTAGATCCGCAAACTTTCCTCACAGCTGAGCGTTGAGCAAGATTACAAAATACACTTAATTCTTAAAAATTAATGGACTACACTGCGTTCATAATTTAATGGAATTAATTAGGTAGTGCAAAATAAATGAGAAATTAGTTCAAGCATGCGCCTGCCAGCCTGCAGACGGTAGCATTCGTATGAGGCATTCGAAGCATGAACGTATACAGCGATGCGATGCTAATTGCCAGTGTTATAAAACACTAATATGTTGAACAAACGTAACAGCAGGCAACTTTATGCCTAATGTAATCGCATGCAATGATATTGTATATACACATAAGTACATATACAATATAGCATTGTGCCTTGTTGATTCGCAAGCACGCATACGAATGATGAAAAATACAATTATAATTGACGATGATACCATATTTTAATTATCATATTCGCTTTGCGTGTGCATTTGGTGTTGGGTCTGGATCAACTGTCGACTTTTGCAATTAATAATGAAATGTGAAATTCTTGATCAAATCCCAGATAGCATATGATATTATATAATATGAATCGAACACTTGCTCAGTGTGCATTGAATTTCTCCAATCTAATTTCATAAATAATTAGTTTTTGCAAAATTAATTCGCATCACGAATTCAAAGACTTGCCAAATTTGCATATATGTACAACGAATTGTACAAAGATACAAGCAGGATTTAATTCCGACACCCAGTCGTCAGATATGCTCTATTTCTTCACACAACACACTGCACGTACTCTAAATGCACATTTATTCACTCCGGCAAATGTAAATTCTGCGAGAGGTAGGTGAGTGAAGAGGTGAATTGCGGCCGGGAGGGAGACGAGTTTGGCAGTTCTGGGACCTTCCACGGTATATAAAGAAATTTTTCGTGTTGTTTCAGCACAGTCAAACAGTCCTAGCAATTCCCCTAGGAGGTTTGCAAGCGTTTTACCGATCGTAAGCAAGCCCTGGTGTATCTCCAAGAACACTGCCCCAACATGAAAGTTTTAGTGAGTTTAAAGTTACGCCTGCCTTTGTCAATTAACTATTCAAATACGATATTTCCGATAGGTTTTGTTATCGTGCATCATAGCGCTGGTTTCCTCCAGCTGGATACCATCATTTGGGCATCACAAAGAAGAGCACCATCCTATTATCCACGATGGTGTCCCAGTCGACACTCCTGAGGTCCAGCATGCCAGAGCTGAACACCTCGCCGCTGTGGCGGAAGCCAAGGCTAAAGCCGGGTATCAACACGAAGAGGAACACGATTTCAGTGGCGGAGAAGGTCATGACTTTGGGGGTGGTTTCAGTGGTGAGTTCAGTTATGGAGGTCACCATGAAATAGCCCAAGAGGACCACAGCGGATATGGATTCTCTGTCCAGCATTTATCTCAACCATCGTTCCATCATGAACACCAAGAACAGTCGTCTTTCATCCACCATCCAGTGCACATCCAGCACTATTCGCATCCCGCGTTTGAAACATCCCATCAAGAGCCTTTAATAGGACACGACGGTAAACCACTGGATACTCCCGAAGTCGAGAAAGCCAAGGCATTGCATTTCGCCGAAGTACATAAAGCATTAGCTCGTCTCCAAGAGCACGGTCATGGCCATAGTGAATACAGCCACTCTCTGCATCGACGCGATCTCGGAGATTACGCCCTTCATGTGGATAACGGACATCACAGCTCATCCTACGACTTACATCAGAGCCATGCCCCCATCTACGGCCACCACGAATCTCACTACCATCACGAGATTCCGCAAATTGGCCACGACGGCAAGCCTTTGGACACCGCCGAGGTGGAGTATGCCAAGGCATTGCACTTCGCCGCGCACCAGGAGGCTTTGGCTCGGCTTCAGCACGCCAAATACCACGGCGCCGAACAATCGTATCATCATTTCTAAGCTCTCTGCTTTCACTCCCAGTAATCGTTATAAATGACAGCTACCTTATCTGCGCTCGCGTATCAGATGTGATTTAATGAATATCCGTAATTAATTTAGGTAAAGCGTTTGTCTGACTGTGCAGCTCGGAGTTTTCGTTTCAAGGGCTAACCAGGTACCTTGGCGAATAGCCGAGTGTTAATATTATATGTATATGAAGTGGCTTTGATAAGTGCTTAGTTCATTAATTAATGAATTAATTATATAATGTGCATTGAGCAAATGAATAAATATTGTATTTAAAAATGTTATTCAAAGAGTTTCATTACATTATCCTCGTGTGATAATGCGAACAGCTAAGGCAAGAAGAACAACTAATTAATAAAACTTAATTAAAAGCAAATACCACTCAGGAATTCATAACTAACTATGTATGTTTAACTGTGTCATGAATTTTATTCTTGTTCGTTGAGAACCAGGCTTCTGTTGGAGTTCACTTCGTATTGTTTTCATATTAATTAATTAAAACATCACTGACCTTAATACCGCATTATTTAATATAATAATTGAATGATTGAAGAAAATGCTTACCTGAAACAAAAAGCAAGAATAAAATTAATTTGTCATCATCAGCAGTTTTCAATTAAATTTTGGAGTTAAAGGTAAGCCTTCATCACTGCTTCAATATCGAAGGAATTTCGCAATTAGAAGACGAACTCCCATAACTAGGAGTCTACTCGTCTCCCAGGCTCTAAGAGTGCGCTGAGATGTTGGAAATTCTCTAATTCATCACCGAAAGTTGGAATGACGTGCGAATCGATGTTTGAAATCCAACACGAACAGGTATGATAAATAGCGTGTTAAGTAGTGCAGCAATTAAACGTAATAATGAAAACACATTTATACCGCAAATAAAGTGCAACGTGCAGAAAACGCTGGCGCTGTGCGGAATGCATTGCTGGCGAAAGTGAAATAATTACATAAAATTTGTAACTTTCGTCCTTTTCCATTTTTGCGCAAACGAAACGCAGCGGCGCAACGCGATCCGAGAAATTAATTATTAGCCAACTCGACAAGTTCTATTTCTATCGCGATTACAATTTCCTTAACTAATTGCATATGCAATTTATACGCGTACATACATATCTGTAAATGTGTTTCATTTAAAGTTGTGCAGCAAAGTGTAACTTAAAAAATTAAAACCGAAATTAAATTGCATAATGAGAATTAACAATGCCTGGTTTTCATGTCATCCCAAGTTGGATGTGCTTGCATTTTTATACCGCATCACATAGGTATGCGTTTCGGAGCCGAAATACACCCGGAACTTCACCTTCAGGTTATATAACCCTTTGAAAATGTATGCAGCAGCGAGGTGAAAAGTTTGATGCAATTAGTACTGCCCTAAATAGCCGTTGGTGTTGCAAGTGCAATGAAAAAACATGTAATGAGTGAAATTGTGCATCGCATCGCCACGTGTGCTAATCCGCTGCTTCTCGGTTTAATTATGTGGCAAAGCAAGAGCAACAGCACATCGCTCTTGCATCCAAGTGTGCAAGTTATAAATATATAAATAAATAAAAGTAGCAGGAACACGCTCATTGCGGGTTTCTGAAATCGCCAACATGGTTAATGCGTTTACTCAATTTTGCATCACGTGTAATGAGTCGCTTCTCTGCTGCCTCATGACGTCAAGTGCAACAGGAGGCAAGTGCATCGGCGTGAGTAAATGCAAAAAGCATCCGTTGCGGGATGATAGCATCGCATACCGTATTAATGGACGCGCAACACGTTCAGCACTCAAAAATTCATTACACTCCGCCTTCGCCTTCGCCGTCCCGAACAACACGTTTTACTTTCAATCGCTTTTTTCCCTTGCGCTCGTACCTAATGTTTGCCAATTTGCACAACTCGCTTCTTTCTCTCATCGATTACAAGCACGCCGCCCTGCAAGTGGCGAACATAACATAGACCAAGACAAAACTATATCATCACGGAGTTGCAATTTAATTAAAGTTTTCCTCGAATTTTCCAAGTCAATTTATGCTTTATGTCCATAGCGCACGAACCCTTTGTCTTCTCTTCACGTTTCTTCGCTTCTTTTTCTGCTCGCTACTACTACTTTGGTCCTGGATTGTCTTATTGTTGGTAATTTAATAAAAACTTTATCGCGTATTCGCATACTTATTCGTATTCTTCGCGATGATCATTTTTGTATTTTAATATAACTACTTCGCAAACAAACAGAAATAAGCAGAAAAAAAGAAGTAAAAGAAGGATGTACCCTGAAAATGATACGAACATGATACGGCTTTTGGATATTTATATCTATTTGCATCGTGCTAGTAGCCAGCTACTGTTGTTCCAAACATCCGTGCACTGCATGGAATAAATTCCGAGCTCAATGGACAGACCCCGGTTGAATCATTGCAAATTTATATCAGGACGCTATGCCGTCATCATCCATTTTACGCCGGCAGCACACGCTGCCCCCAATACGTACGATTCGATAGCTCACCGATTTTCGATTCGCGCCCCATTTCGATTCCCGATTCGTACAAGCGGACGAGTTACTTATTCACGAATCTATAGAGACGCGTAGAAGTTATTTCCATCTTACAGCCCTCACTGCACCTTCGGTTTTTTATTATTATCTCGCTTTTATATCATAGCTTTGATTTTGCACCAGTGTCGACGGTTTGATGTTATGAATCGTTTTTATTGAGTGCAAAAAAAGAGCAAATGCGAATAAACTTCCATCTTGCTTGGTACAATATTATATACCTATACCTATGCGCATACATATGTAAGTCTATAGGTACTATGAGTACCTATATAGTTTGAAAAATTCGCCCGCGCCCTGTGTTATTTGATACCTATATCAACTCATTGATATTTTTTGTTGGTATACTGTAATGGACGAGCTAAAAATACCAGTGTATATTTTAGAGTATACACTTGTTTTGCGCGATAAATTCCTTCACATGGAAAATTGCAAATTTCGTTCAGTTGGACAAAAATTAGCTGTTTTTGCCAGTTTGAAACTCGCTCTAAACTACGCTCTGGGGGCAGACACGGGATGGAAGTTGTGTTTTCGTATTGCACTCGCATGGACCATCATCACATATGCCATTTGGTTGAGCTCTGCACTGCTCTGTGCTCGGTAGCTAAGGTTTTTCTCTTAGGCGCCCCGCTGCACGGGATAAAATACCATCATGGAATATGAATTGGGCCGACGCGACAGCTGGTGGCCTCCATATATTGCTTCAATGCATTCCTTTTCCTGCTGCTGCTCGCATTTCTTTGCCGTGTGCCTTTTTTCTCGTCCTACGGTATGCATGGACATGTACAAGCCGAGTTCTAGTCGCCAGGACGAAGGCAAGCCAAAGGCAGAGCAAGTATCAACTTCGTGTTGAAGTTGAACGCATTGAAAATTCCTATTTTTTACGTCTTCGCCTTTCGGGTGCCTTCTCTTCGGTTAGATTCAATATGCATACTCCTTGTACGGGTTGGTTGTATATGTGTAGAGAGGCATGGATATAAATATTTAGATATACGTATGGGAAGGACAAAGGACATCAAATATAAGCGAACAAAGTGCAGAAAGCCGGTAAAGTAGACGATTAGATGAAAACCCGCATAAATTCTGTGATATATAGCGGATGGTGAAATTAATTTCGCTTGTAAACAATTAATTTATTGCATAAATATTTCAAATAAATATAAAATAGTTTTCTAATAAACGTCAAAAGCAGAATACAACCAACCTAACCATGGGACAATATTGTTTTCTATGGTAATGTTGGCAAGAATAAAGTAACTTTACGTTTACGCCCAAAAAGTTTTTCACCAGTCACTGGGTTTGTTCATTCCGAAGAATTTATGAAAGAATGTTTTCTCCTTTTCCTGCCTTTCTATATACTTCTAATCAAACAATATTCCCTTGCCTCTCACAATAATCAGCCCTTAGGTATACTTTCTTAAAAAATCCTCCTTTTCTCCACATTTTACTTCAGAAAACTCTGAGAATTCTTACAAGAATAAATAGAAAGCGATAGGTAATTCTTAATGCACATGTTGCACGTCAGGGCCGAAAACTGGCCATACGTTTCTCCTATCAACTGCATTGTACCACCTATCTGCTACCCGGCGAGCAGGTTGCTCTACAGGTGAATATAAATTTTCTTTTTATTCAGATGAAGAAAAACTTTCTAAAAGCCTTCGCTCTTATCGGTACACTCGACCCTCTTCGTTATCTGTATTCTCTGCCTGCCTGCCATTATTCCTTTATCCGCTCTTCTTCGCTTATAATAATTTTCTCCTTAGCCACTATATTTCTTCTTCATGGGATGCCTCAAATTGTATCTGCAGTGATTACGCTAAGAGATGAACCATAAATATTCAGCTTACACACGCCTAACACGTATTTAATTACTGTGCTTAAACAAAGAGAACCGTACTCCTGTTCTATTTTTAAACTAAAATAATTTTAAAAAGTTTGTCTTCAATAAGATCAATATTATCACAAATCAATAGATAAATTTTATTACAGTCGTTAGAATCAATGAAACTGACCGGCGAATGGCAAACCCGTAACGTGATTTGTTAATAAGTGCAATGCAGCACTATTATGGCAGTTTGTTAACGAGCTCCCTGTTCTTTATCATCCTCTTCCACTTCTCGAGACCGACGGAACCGTATCACCATTGTGTTCGAGAGCCATTCTTCCCATCATGATAGATATTATAGATATTCTCGTTTTCCGCACCCGCCTTCACAATTAGTCTATATATTCTCGCATGGAGCGCAGTCCAGGGAAGCGCGGCGCATGCCAATTTAAGCCTTCAAGCAAAAGCAAATCTCCTTAACACAACGCCGCAAAATTTACATTGCAATATATGTCTTCCCCTTGCGTGAATTCGATAATGGAACAGGAGTAAATTAGAATATTCGAGCGAATCGGCAAAAGCGATCGAATAGACACAAAGCAAACCAAAATTATTGTTAGATGTATTGATACAAAGTGTGTGCGGCGCTCTGCTCTGCGCTGCTTTCGTTATTCTGCTGTGCTTGTTAGGGCATAAATAGAGCACGCTCGAAGTGAGTTAGATTCTAAATTATTTATATTGGACTATTGCCAATGAATGCTTTGTGGCAATGATTTGCGCTGCAATTAAATCAACTATTAACAATTGCTATTGATTCGCTTGCTGCCATTTAATTGCAATATTATTTGTTCAACTTCGTAACTTAGTTTCTAACCCACTTTGCAACTTCTTAGTAAGATGTCTTTCTTGAGAACTAGATGATCAAGTGGCCATTACTTAAAGAAGGAACGCAATTGCTTTTTGCTCATTTAAGTTAGCCTTTCATAAGTGAGTTAGGTTAAAGTCGTCGTGTCTCTTTTCTCGCCTTCAAGAAGTTGGTACCTAATCACACAAGCATCAGTGTTCGGTAGGAATGCTGGTGTTGGAAAAATCAACGCAGTGCAGCGGCTGGCACAAACTATGTTTGAAGGGTGAAGGAAAGCGGAAGCGGATGTATAGATAGATGTACGCCGATGTGGCGGCACTCGACACCGACAACCTGACACAGGAGACCGGCGACGACGGTATCTAGTGACGCATGTACCGACTTCACGCGGCGAAACTTTTCACTTTGCAACTGTGCGCTAAGTGGTTGCAAATTAAAAATAATATAATGCTCTCCCATCCGTGCATCGAATGTAACTCACTTTCCTGTACACTCCATCTGCTTGCTCGAAAACAGGCAATGAGCTAAGTTTATGAGACAAGAATAGGAAGGTACAACAAACTTTTCTGCGTTCACCGAAGATTCCATAGTTTGTTTGCGATACATTTAGTCAAGTTTCCTCGACGTGAAAGTTTCCTCTGATAAGAATAGCAAACATGAAATAATATGGTCAAATGTATTTATTAGTTTCTAACTTGTAATTCAGTTTAGTTAGCACTTTGGGTGTAATCGAATAAAGTAATAATTTTTCGAGAAACTTTTGTCTCGCTTAGTGAGAAATTAATGTCATTTTAGCCATAATTATTACACTTTAAGGATTCTCTATATCTTATTGCTATTTTCTTTAACTTTCTAACTATGTCTTAAGATGTAAATGAATTTAATTTAAGCTTGGTCCTTATTTTAAGAAATATAAAATAGGACTGGAGGTGGTTTACATATGTACATATGTGAGACTCTAGTCGCATTTAAAAGGTAAAAATCGCCCAAGCAACTCGGAATGCATTTGTTGCGCCCCAGCAAAGGCGGTGGCAGCAAAGCAGTTTATAAAATTCCTTTGCAGTAGCTACGTATTCCTGCATTAAAGTGAACGAACATGTAAATTCCGCCAAAAATTTGCAATTCATATTTGCGCACTTGTTACCAGAGCACACTTTGTAAATATCGGTAGATACACAGCTAATGCACTTACGCTTCAAATTGTCCGCATGCATTAAATCTCCTCACTGGGCAGCGCAGCGCGCCTTTTACCCGCTTTGCTCTGGCGTGCATGTAAAATCAATATAATTCATTTAATGTTTGCCTTCAGTTAACCCTTGTTTGTGTGTGCTTAACTTAACCGATGATAGTAATATTTGAAAACTTTTCACACGTCAAAACGAATTAGAATTGCAATTATTTTCACAAGAAAGTAAGTTACCTCAAAGTATATTACAAGTTTGTCTTACGAGTTTGGCTGGAACATTTATATAGGACTTGATCAGAAATCAGACTGCGAGTAGCCCACTTGGCCGGTGCGATAAGAGATAGCGAAAGCAAGCAATTGGTAGAGTGTTTACGAATTATACAATAGTGTGCCGGGAATGACCATCG
>NBZA01000641.1:54294-69555 GCA_003054995.1 Aleochara bilineata
ATAATTATTAGCCTATAAGTCAAGCAGCTGTCAGCGATAATAAAATGAGTTATATTCGCAATTAAAGCCAGTTATTATTATAACCGCAGATATAATTCGGGTGGCTTGTAAATCAATTATCTGGTCACATTAAATTTGAATTAATGCTGTAATGAAACATTATATAGCGATGATACATTATAATACTGGGAACACATTGCAGATACAATAGACTAGAAGCTTCCTATAGTTGACTTAGAAACAGATACAGCACGCGACACCGCAGACAAAGTTGTATTAAGTAAAGTGCTTATAATCATAATACACTTCTAAGTGAGGTATAACCATAAATTCAACGTATTGTACAAACTCGTAAAGTGATAGAGTTTTATTAAATCTGCAATGCAGATGTTACCAACATGACATCATACAATATTCAATATAATAATGCTTTATTATTGAAATATCAATATTACACATTTCATTCATGGATAATTAATTTCCGCGTATAATATAAATAATTAATTATCGTCTGCGCGCTAAGAAAACATCCTCCAGCTCTTCCTTTATCCCGCTTCAAAATATTAGCAGATTTTCAGTGCTAGAATTTGCATATAGAACGCATTAATTCCGACTTTACGTACGATTCATTATCATGCAAGGCCCAAAACCCTGGGAGCTCCAGGCACAGTGACATATATACAGATAATTATTCAAAAGTGCACAAAAAGCAAAGCAAAAACAAAACAAACGCACACAAAACAACGTCTAGTTTCACAGAAATCCTTAGCAAGAAGCCAGAGTACAAAACGTTGATTAAACAAATGATGGCCACTTGTACACATATTCGGTGCTCGGTGCCATCACGTGAATGCATTTATATTCAAAGATATAAAACACTATGTACCTACTCCTACTCAACAAACATCCTTATCCAGTAATCAAGATCGTTATGCATGCATGTACCAAACTACTAGTCATACTAGTATAGACATTGAAATGCATGAAGGGACAGATTCAAAGCCATACATACGTACATTTAGAGCGCGGGAGTGACTAGGGCAGTTTGTGATAGAAGAACATTGTTCGGCAACATTGTAGAAATAGTTTCCACATCGTTCAGCCATTACTCGGTATGGCATTTGGGTTATTATCGGACTTGTGGTAATGGCGCCATTCACAGGTTTATATAAACTTCAATTCCGTCTATTCTGGTATGAGCTCCTATGTGGTAAGTTCGTTAAATATTTGTCATTAAATACCTATCTTGATTGGCATTTCTTGCCCAGAACCCAATTTGTAAAATGTGCAACACATTCTAATAACGATGAAAATTAATATTAGAAGTAGGTACGTACCTACTGTGTTATTTTAATAACAAATTGTATAATCAAATTTATTATTACATATTATCAAGTTTCAATTGGGAAATTATTCATAATTAATATGATTTTAATTTACATTTGTGCACACACAACCGATGAAAACACTGTTATGTGTTCATTTGACGTATGTACTTTAATTGATATTTGCATATTTCACATAGGTATCTATGTATTTCTGAATACATCAGCGCATGTCAGTTTATAATTAGAGCTGTTAAACAAGAATAGAAAAGCAAAAACGAATGAATGATAACTCGCATTGCAAAATCAATCGGCATACACAATGTAATTGGCAGCGCTGTGCTGCACTCCGTTGAATAGAATCCGTTCGATTCCCTATCGCGTTGCGGGCATAATTGGATTCAGCATACAGGTACGCACATGCAAATATTAAGGTATTGCGGCGTCAATTTACATATTGAATCGAATTAGAAACGTCCCTTTTTAGTGGCGCTCACGCGTTCTCGCCGATGCCGGCAAACAGTATTAGTGTGATAATGAACCAATCAATGTGACCAACCGCTCGATGCGAGTGTCCGGCCGCTTTGACTCTATAATAGTCGTGGTCAATTTCGAATTCGATTTCGCCTAGACTGAACTGAGCTCTCGAATCTGCTCGGTTAAGAACTGCAATGTGCGCTGCTTTTAGACGGCAATAAGTCGTTCGCAAATTGGCAAGCAACACCATTTTGAATTAATTAACTTTGTCGAAATGTTCGAAAGCCTTGCGGTGTTTGAATACACCGCAGATGCAGGCTGGGCGAGTTTGCTTATTGATGCTCTTTGGGCGAACGTGTGAGGTTGATTGGTTTCACAGAGTACGAAGTATGGTATGGTACCAACTCGACAATGTATTCAATATATATCGCTCGAGGAAGTTCAGAGAAGTGGAGACTTTGTCCGAGTTTATCGAATTGATACGTGAACGCAAGAGGGATGAATATTCGCTGCGAACCCGAATTTATGTGGTGGCCGGCCAGGGCTGACCGAAATCCGATTGCCTTATTAGCATCGCTCACTGGCTTGGCTTTCAGACGTAATAGTACCACAATTTCATTTGCATTTTATAATAATAGTTATTAGCATTCAAAGGACAAAGTGGACTTTATCAAAGATGAAAGGCCGATGGCATAAATTCAATGTTCCCATAGTACAAATACCGAATATCTATGTACCACCAACAGCCAACAAAAAATATTCGAATTGCAGTATGCACTTTAGAACAAATGCAATACTTTAAGCTGAAAAGCGCATTGTTTTTGAAAAATACAGTAACCTTTATATATTTTTTTCGCCAAAATACCCTCTAGATGGCTGGGAACAATGAGCTTGCGTTGGGCGCATGGCATCATCCATCCAAACATTGTTCATTCGGATCCTATGGTCCATTCGTCAGTCAGTCATCCAGTCATTTATTCAGTTAGACCATTGAAAGGCAGGAAGGAAGGACGATGGGATCGTGCAGCGAGTGAATCATTTGATTTGAAATTGTGCTCCCGCAGCAGAATGTACGAGAAAATGATGGAATGAGTTCCGTATCAATTCGGCTGGAAAGTTGCCTATTGCCGAGAAGATCTGACTACCCAGTTCAAACCCATTTCTTATCGAACCCAACAAAAATGCTTCAGTCTATTAACACTCACAAACCCCCACAGCAATTAAGATAAACAACACAAAAACAGATAAAATATTACACGTATTTCATAGAATTTTTCCATTAGGTAAACTCATTGAATGACATTGTTAGTAACAAAACACAACAGAGTTAAATTCATTATAAACACGCCCCACGAATAATGCTGAATGAAAGAGCCTTGACTCGCGCTCTAATAGGTCTAATGGTGGCTGGACACAAGAACAAAGCGAACAAAATTCATGCAGACATTCAAAACTAAGCCAAACAATGGACGACTTTCAAATAAATGCGGATTGAAGAACCGGAGTGCATGAGCAATTCAAACTAAACTTTTAAATGAGTGCGCTGTCGCTTGTGTTATTGCGAGTTGCATTCATTAGGCAAGTGTGAACATTTTCATCAATTAACCGAGATTAAAAAGTAGCCAGAAAAGGCAGGGCTTGGCATCAACATATGCTTTACTTTATTAATTAATTCTACTAAAAGTAATTAATTTAAGTTTTTGCGCGTGGCGGCTTGTACATCCATGTACGTTAATGTTGAATAGACGCTTTTTAATCTTGAATTTCGCATACATAATGCTCTGAATTCCATTAGATTTTTTGCCAACTTAATTTAATTTAATTAAAGCTAAGTCCTCTACATTCGTGAACGTGTCGCGTTCGTCCGGAGATAATTAAACGAGTATAAACTTTAACTTAATGAGCATGCGGTTGAATGCATATACCTAAGTATTATTTTTACGCGTCCTACTTTAAGTGGAATTAACAGGCAAGGACGCGTACGTATGTACATACGTACACCGAGCGGAAACAACAATGTATGTGATTACGTATCCTCAACTTCTTCACTTTCTTTTGAGCACGGTCTCGTCGCGTCGCACTCAGCCAGCGTAAAGTTTTCGCTGCTTTTTCAATGACAAGCTAAGAACGCGCACTTGGGAAATATAAAACTAGAACTCGCTCTTTTTCCACGTACGAGATGGTTTCCTTCTCGTGCAGCTTTTTCTTTGCGCTTCCAACGCAGGAAACTGCTAACGAAATCAAGCGACACGCCAAATAGAAAATTAAATTACTGAGTGTTATATAATATTTAAAAATTCATTACTAACTCGTAGGTATTATTGTAAATATATTTTGGACCAAAAGTCAAGAGCTAAGAGATAACTTGGAAAAGTTTTGAGGTTAGGGTTTTCGGTACAAGAATGACAATGTAATTTTCATTGTTTGGGGAAGTTTTAACCGTCCTCCCTCAGTGGCGTTGCATTGAGAATTTCGTACAGTTTGGATTGAACGAAACTCCGAAAACTGCTCCCCATACTCAGCGCACACAAATAGAAGATTAAAACAACGCGAATTCAAGCATCGCTCGCGCGCTCCCAATAGATTTTCCTTCCAAATGGCAAACATTAATTGCCAGGCATATATAGGATGTTTGAAGCGTATGTTCGGCGCCAATTCAATTTCGTGTTAGATCTATCATCTTAATCCCCCCGAACGCGGCGGTGAAATAAAATATCCATTATAATATCAACTATAACTTCAAAGTAAAACAATAACTATGCCACTTACAGAACATTTTCTACAAAACGCAGAAATAATTAAAATTCCACTCCAAGTTTAATGTAATAATCCTCTTGTAGGTCGCAACTTCAAACAATTAAAGACAAAACTGTAATTGCGAAAGAAAATAAAACAAAATGAAACGAAACGAAATGAAATGAAATGAATTTAATATAATAAAACCTTGTTTTCACGTAGACGCGCACACAACTAATTTCACGCTATTGCTTTTTTGTTTGTTCCACAATGCTTTTAAACATTCAAGTGGATTACTGTTGTCATACAAATTTTATTATGACTGGAATATTTATTTAAAAACTCCGCTGATCAGAGAGAAAAAATTAATTGCCAAATATCCAGGCATCGAATAATCGCGTTAGCAATTACATAAAACGCTGCAGATCAACTATAAAAAGCACATTCAATGTGTAACTGGTTTTCAGATTTCATATTTTGTCAAACGAATTTATCGTTGATATAAACCCATCATTTATGCGGTTTTCCAAGCACATATTTCTATATTAAGTGTAATTTTTGCCAACGACGACTACGCGTCCTTCTTGTTTCCGCGTAATTGTCCATCCAACTTGGGACCGTTATAATGAAGCGCGACCACAATAAATGAACGACTGCTGGCGACCAGCCGTAGAAAAACAAATAGGGAGCGTCGAGTCCACTTCTATAATTTGTCAATAGGGCACATGAGCAAGCAAGCAAACGCATTACCATTAGCCGAATTACTCGTTCCCGGATTTTATTACGAGCCATGTGCTGCAGACACAAATGCCACAAAATATTATTACACTCGACGTTCACGTTTAACGCTGACAAACTGTTGGATCATTTCCTCGCAATAGCAAAATAACAATTAAGAAGAAACGTGTTAGGTTATTACATAAGTAACATTATCATAATGCAATGCGAGTCACTTGAATAAATAATAATCAATAAGCACCTTGGATCGATATAGAAAACAAATATTTACTAAACGCCGAGGAAACGATGGGTCGGTCCTGAGGGTGCCAAAAATATGTTAATTTAATTGAACTCAATTCCCAGCCAGATGCTGCCCTGCGCATGGCCAACACCCAGAAAAATATAGCGTCTGGAGAATAGTTAATTCAATTTCGGAACTCACAGCAAACTCATTTCCGAAAAACCTGCAGAAAACTGAAAGCGTAAATACAGTTTCTCGTCGGCTGCCAATGAATGTGCTTGTACTGAATCTTCTTCAGAACGTGCATTGTTGGCTGTGCAAATACATAAAGGAAAACAATAAGTGGATGGTTTGAAAGCAGTGCAAACGGAAGAAACTGCTTAATTGCGGAACACAAAAAGCCTCCCAGCTACTTTAGTACTTCAGATGCGACGTACGATTAGAAGCGAGTAGTTTTCGTATTGTTGAAGATTGCGCTTACAAACACTCTAAAAAACCAAACTTAAAAAAGTGTGTGTGCCCAATATTAATCCTAAATTTTATTATAATAAATGCTCCAGCAGAGCAAGGAAAAGGCCACAGATGGTTACTTCAAATTCGGCTTTGACTACATATTAATGTGGAAAGCAGGAGCTGCCACCTGCATTTCCACCTTCGCATGCCGTGCCGCCTTATTTACATTCTTCGCGTGGAAAATTGAGGATCGTGTGCATTAATCTAATGCAAAGACAAAGACTGCACCAGCACGAACCCGCCACCGCCTTCGAATCAATCATATTAAAAGTCCAAGACACGACAAAACGCAAAAAGAGAATTAATTCTTTCAATTCTTCTTGAACCAACCAACCATGGCTAGTCACTTATTCATATTTATGGCAAGACGTAACTGAAAAATTGCCGTCTATTTCATTGGCAGTGTCTCAATTAATTATCCTTCGCAACATCAACATCAAGTTGATTCCTATATACATTTCCGGCCTGCTCGAGCGAATATCGCGTGGAAGCGAATGCGCAGATTGCTGTATATTAGTTCGGCTAGTTTATGTTCATTTTAATGTGCATTTTCCTAATTGTGCGCCGTTTCGGATGCGGAAGCGTTCCGTTATTGTCGCATTCATACATGTAAGGATATAGAAGTCCATTAAATGCGATTTTATTACGGGCTGCTACGATTAACTACCAAGCGACGAAATGCACAGCAACCCGAAGAAAAGGTGACACAGAAGCAGAAACAAGTCGCAGTTTCGTAGAAATGTTGCCATTTGTAGGAATTGTTCGCGCTTGGATAAAATATTGACTGGTTGTGTTTTCTGTTTGCTCTATTCTTGTGAAAATGCAAACAAATGCACCAAACTCACAAATTTAAATGAATGCAAATTCGCAGCTTGTTTTTGTCTCTCAACTCAGTGCTCACATATTGTATGCAAAGTACGTAAATAAATTGTAGGCGCCTTCGGTGTGAGTTTCCACCTCATTGTACTAACAGCTATTGGAGCAAGAAAGCGATAAATAACCAAATGCATAAAATTGCAATTTTATGGCCGCATTTATACCCAACTGATCTTGCTTGGTTGCGCCGCCTATTAATAACAATTTCCTATATGCAATTCCACAGCACAGCACAGCAATTTCTTGCTTTAATAAATCATAGGTATACCTATATCTAAGTATAAAGCAAAATTGAAATATAAAATACATATTATAGAATTGTTTACATTTCTGGAAAATGATGTTTGAATCCTGAAGTTGTACTTACAAGCAAGACAAGATGCAAACAGTGAGAAGGCGGAGAGAAAATTAACGCATACCTGAAACAAAGAAGAAAGTTTGTTATTGAATGGCAAGTTAGAGATGTGTATTCATTCAAATTAAAAGCAGATAACAAATGGCATTAAAGTTCGTGATCGTCAAAGCAGCGACAGCGGCAGCTTGCACAACTGGAATAAGAAAATATCAGTGTGGAAAGCAGTGGCTGTGGCACAATGGACTAGAAAATACAAAAATAAAATCGCCTTCGAAAGCCGGCGCGCCAGCGACTTTGATGTGCTGATGGGTTCGTCGGCGAGTATGGAATTGGAAAACTTTACTGACAGTTTTCGTTCGCCGCTGCCTCTGCCACTGCGTCTGCCTCTGTTGAGACAATCTCTAGGTGCACACCCTTCATTTATACTTCGAGGAAGAGAGCGAAGAAAAGAGCTTTCATTGCACAGCCACTGCTGTCGTCCTTACGTACTTATCCGATATTCGGCCCAAATATCTACCGGCCTCCCGTCAGACAAGGACCAACTTATGCTGCAGCGAAGTGTCGCGAATATGCCAATATGCTTTAACGATTTTCCACCGTTAATGAGAAAAGACAACCGACTGAGTCAATCAGAAAACTCTTGGCGAGCGCGCGCCGAATATAAATCTCCCTGCTGTTCCGTGTAAATCTAATTAGCCGATTTGCGGAATGAATAAAAACATTAAAAAACGCAATTACGAAGTTAACTCCCTGTCACTTGTACGTTTTTCTTCCTCGGTCAGTCTGACAACGAATGGGAGTGGGTGTCTTATGTTGGATGTGTGTCCCATTAACCCAGAGTAAACAGAGGAGATCAGCTGTAAGTCCAAGGGGTTTATGCGGGATAGATGAGGTGGGTTTTACTTCCGGACGGTACTAGAACGTGCGCTGCAGCAGAAGTCTGTGTGCTCTCTGTCTTCTATCTCTGATCGAATGGAACTCAAAGGTTAGACCACGTTTTATGCACCTACTGATGCTTTGTTCGTGGCAATATTTGCAACATTTTTGAGGGTTAATGTTTCATATAGGTATGTACCGAAATCTGAATAAAACTTGTATCTATATACAGACTTGTTAAACATGCCGATATTGTGACGACAGCGTCATACAAATGCATCGCATCCATCCATATTGGAGTAGCAATAAAGCGCGCTGATCGAACATGAAATAAATGAATATTTGATGTAAACATGCAGATGCGTCGCTGCGAGTGGCACGTTCGCGTTTTTTGAAATGTTAGTTCGCTTGCATTTAATTTGCGGCCCAGCCAGGTCAAGTTAAATGTTTTACTGAGGCGAGTCAGGGCAGGGCGCGTTCGGAAATTTATTCCTATCGCATTTTCGGCAGCCCGCTACGGGCTATCATCGACCGCAAATGGGCATCCACCTGCTCATATTTGAATACCTGTGCTTCACTTGATACATAAATCATAATTTAATACTAAATCGCTGATAAATCAATGAACAATAATTACTGTTCACCGGAATCCAGGGATTAATTACAGATTTTTGCCAACGAATCAACGATGCCCCGGAAATGCGATGAAACCGTCGTCAGGCAGTTCAGGTCGTTGATGCAAATCCCATAGCGTCTCGAATAAAAATGCTTTAATGACGTCCCCATAGACTTACCACGCAAAATTCCGCTCCTAACAGTCAGTCCAATAGTCGTATATCAGTTGGTGTTTTTTTGTTTTGCATAAAACATGCTATGTATTTGCCGCTCAAATCATTCTTATGGCATTGCCAAGGAATTAAATTATAATCCTACCGAATTCTTAATAAAGTTGCCGGAAAACGTGCAGTACATCAGAGTTAACAATTAATTACTGATTAATAATGCAGAGGGTGTGGTGCGTTTCTTGCAGGAAGAGAAGGAACGTACCATGGAAGAAGCTCACATTTAATATCTTGCTGGCATGTGCCAAAACACTTGATGTTTCACTCATCAAACTTCTTATTGTCTAATTGAAAATCCTTGACAACATATGTGCCCTAAATTTGCTCATGCCTAATAGGCTTAAAATTTGAAATCAATATAATGTTTGTTTCCCATCTTCATTCGCAAAGTTTCCTCACATATGTATGTACATGTTTTAAACTTCAGATTAAGTTATCTTATACAAATATAATTCGTCTTATTTAATTAAATTTAATTTCCGCGCTTGAATGTACTAAATTATGTGTCAGTTTCTTTCTGTTTACACTTGGAGTTTTCTTGGCAAAGTTTTCTTCCTCCTTACTTTCTTACTTACTTCCTGGTAACGTAATTATATAGCGAATGAATTGAACGAATTTGTTTTTGAACTTCTTCGAGTGTACTTAGCCTTACAAATCGCGTGTAAAGTGCAGATAATTCATTGAAGAAGTGTGTATAATTGAAACATTGTTTACGTATTCGGCGTGCCGAAGTTGCAAAAGTGAAGACGACGCCCGAAAGCAGCATGAGTGACGCCAATAGAAGCGGCGGCAACTTGTTAATAAATATTCCAACTGGATCATAAATCAATTTCCTTTCATCGCCAGCACTTGCTTGCATTTCGACACTCTGGATGCTCTTCTTCTCCAGCCAATATGTTGATGCAACCAGCGTACTTCTCAGCGAACGTATTACCACTCAATAAATGACAAATTACATTCACTTCTCGCGTTACGCCATACAATTAATGCGCATTAATTTCCGCGACGACTCTACAATTAAACAAATCGAAATTGAATTACGTATGCATTGTTCACATGAACATATTTATCATCTGAGCGCAAAGCGCGGACAGCTAATGGAATTAATTAAATAAATTCCAGTAAATTAGAATTTATTTGCGCTTGCGATTGCACTCGCGCATCATTTCGACGTATGTACATACCTACATCGGTATTATACAAACCCGTGCCCGTTGATCATCCATTAATAACGATTAACAATGTTGTTTCATATTTCATTTCAGTCATCCGGACATCATCAACAAACAAACCAACACGACACCAACTATTATACGTATATTGTACAGAATACATTTACATATGCCATGTACAATTAGAGATAGACAGCCAACGATGCAGGATGGCAGGATTTCGTTTGCGTCTAAAAATAAATGATTCATTCAGCAGCAACAATACGCTGCTACTGAATGTCTCAATGCACACCAACGCAAAGTTTAATTAGTCATCATACACGTAAATGAATTGTGGGCATCCGAGAATGATTGAATCAATTTATGAAACCAGCGACTTGTGCACACGTTGCCCTATATGCTCACACCGCCGTCGGCAACAATTCCACCGCCACCGGCATCGCCGCCAATGTCGTGTCGATTACGAACACAGCGTCGACGGTGGCGGCAGTGTTGGCGTTGGCAGTGGAGGCAGTAGATCACGACAGATGATACCTCGAGCACAACAACACACTGTGCCATTCGAATCCATCTATCTGTTGCAGTTACACCCCTGGCTTTATGATATATTGATTGCTTGAATAAATATGAGCCCAGAGAAGAGCCGAGCAAAGCAGCGCCACCGTGAGCATAATTGAACACGATGTCATATAATCTTGAAGGCCAAGCCAGGTCGCTCTGTGAGTAAGCTTCGATTAATTGCAGGACAATCATGGATTTGCTAGGAGTTTAATTACCGCAAGCGCAATTAGACAAATTATTGGGCAAACTATTCAAAATTTCCAAAAGTTATAGGTAAATAAACATTTATAAACGATGATGATTGATAATAATGATATAAAAATATCGAAGCTAAAGCTTGAGAATGAACAATATCCCAAGTGGAAAATGCGTTCGGCTTGCGGTTGTGTGCCTGGAATACTACCATGCTTTAATCACTTAAGGAGAAGCCTGCTCGCTTGCTGGCCCCTATAACAATTGATCTGCTTGGAGCGTAGACGGATAGGGTTAGAACAATACCAATACGTTTTATCTTAATTAATGAAGCGCACAATAAGAATTCCGGTCACGCAAGACAAACATGTAAGCCGATAACGTACCATAAAGCCAGTCAGCCAAGCAGAGCGCAACAGTGCCTTCCGCCTTAGTGGCTGAATGTAATGTGCAACAGATATGATTGATTTTCCTTGGATAATAGGTACGTTTCTTTATTAGGGGCACATAATAGCGTTAAAAATGACTTCACTCATTCACGTCAGACCTCAATCAACGGGCGCGCACTTTGAATTGTTTACAGCGCCCATAGGCCAAGAGTGGCAAGGACTACTTCACTTCGCTTAGAGTATATCAAGCCACTGGAGGCTTGTATATCACAACGCCATCAAAAATCACATTCCTCTGGTGCCAACGTGACGTACTGGCCAGAGAGTGGTGCTGAATGTAAATTTCTGTAATACATTTCTGCCCTCGTCGAAATCCTTCTCTTTTTTCAGCTTTGGTTTCAGCCCGCACCGTAATTGATTTCCATCTCTAACGGGATGTTTATGCGCGTTGCCAATACGTCCGTGCATTCTTCATTTATTGCTCGCCTTCATTCCAATTTCCACTCACACATTTTGACTATTTGATGTGAAGCTCCGCCGGAGGACTGCGTTATTCGACCGAATTGTATCTGCCGTTATTAAGTTACGTATTGGTGGGCCGCTTTTAAATTAGTTTCTAAGATTTTAAGCTGTTCAGAAAAAGGTTGAAATACAAACAAACTTTTAAGTAAGTTTACCCTTAAGTAAAATTTTTATACATTCTAAGCCGTCGTAAACCAGTTATGAATAATTTCATGTTGTCTACGCATAAAGTACGACTGTAAAAATACCAGAAACGTCGCAGGATTAAGCGCTGAAACTCTTGTCTGAAGCCGACGGCGGAAAAACAAGAAACTACGCTGCCGAACCGCCACTGCCTTCATGTTTTAAGCTCACAATTTCAGCCCAAGGCTTAACCGTCCGTATAAGTGATCCAGTTATTTAATATTTCGCGCGCAGACATCGAGGGTTGAGATTGCATTGTCTTTTGACATGTTTTGTTTTGCTGTGTTGTGTTTTGTTTTGTTTTGGTTAGGGTGTCGCTATACGCAGGCGCATAATTATAAAAGAATTCGTGCGAGAGACCTTTCAGCTAAATGACATAATCATAAAAACTCCGAAATATCACCCGTTCTCAGCATTGCTGTTGTTTTTTTCATGTGTGTTGCCTCCATCACGTTTACAACGAGCGTTAGTTGAAGCTGAAGGCTTTCAGATGCTGCTACTGCTGATGGCTGGGTGGCTGAGCATATGCTTTCACATTGAGCGAAAAGCTGCAATCAAGAAGATGGATATGCGATACGCAGAAGCGTATATTAAATTAAATTCTTGAAAAATCGTCCGCTCGAGGCGAGACAAAACTACCTTTGCATTCATATGTACAACAAATACACTTATGAAAGTATCTTTTCTGTGGGAGAAGCAAGCAAGCAAATCGATTGCGTTCAAGTAAACAAATTTACCCAAAGCTAGGTAAGTTTAATGGAAAAATGCATTTAGTTAATGGAAGCGTAAGAAATTGCACGCAATGTACAGCAACCAACTGTCGCCGGCAGGAAGCAAGCAAGCAGCAGGCTTTTCAATGAAAGCGAATTGAGGTCCTAGCCAGGGTTGGGTCGCAATACGTGCAAACGTTCTACTTGGAAACACACGTGTAATTCCCTTGAGTTAAGTACAGCTTTTCAGCGTCTTTAAGCAACAAAACGAAATCATTTTCACCTGCAGGGTTTGCTACGAAATAATTTAACATTAATTTGGCAACGCGCATTGTAAATTGCGTACAATACAATACAATAATAATAGAATAGAGCAAATCATTTCACAGACCATTTGAAACATTTTCAATTATCATAAATTTCATTTAGTGGCAATAAGCATAATGAAGCAAAAACATAGAAAACATGAGCGCAAATTGTTTTTGTGCATGAACCGAGCAAATAAAAATAAATGCACAAATCCAGGATCGTAACTTTAACAGCTGTGTGAAGCTGTGTGTGGCAACATTGCTGGGCAATTATCAACCGGAAGATTTTCCATGAGCGCGTAATTGGGAGACAACTGTGCCAAGAGAAACAATTTTTATGGATTTATCCGTGCTGGCGAGCAAATCATTCACGTCGTCAATTAAACTCCGCTTCTGGTGCATGCAACCGGAATAGTGAAAAATTCTTCTCATTTCCGTCAGCGACGACGCCAGAGCGACCATAAAACCATCGTCTGTTGAATTATACATGCGCCAAATGAACGCATATTTATTGCATGCGGCTTAATACACTTTGTCTGAGCTTTCTGCTGCATTAAACATAAAACTAAAAAGTTCTGTATGTGAACTCAACTCAATGCAACAGAACTCACCCCTGAGTAGAATTTCTTGATCCGAATGTAAGCTGAGAAATTAAACTACAATTGAATGGCGCTTGACTGGCCGACGGCGAACCGTTTCAGAAGAAACTTTTGCAAATGAGGCTCTTTTGGATTTTTGTCGAACTTGGTAAAGTTAGCCAAAGCGCAGGAGGCGCAGTGCCGGTAATGAATCGGATGTTTAATATTGGCTTGCCGCCTGCTTGCGTGCGCACTGCAGCGCCGTTCCTTGATTATTCACCAAGGACCAGGCAGCGCAGCGATCGAAAAATGGAATCAAGAATCCTTAATCAGCTCGTAATGCCGCAGGAAGAGAACAAAATGAAAACGACGTTAACGCACTTTTTGTCTCACTAATGCCTTCAAATCCCCGCTGCTCCTTCAAGCATGAGGCTTGAACTCTCCTCCTCGAAGGAGATCAATATATAGTTGGCTACATCGTTGATGGCAATGCCGACTCACACGATGTGATTGCATCAATTGGCAAATGGGGAAACAAGCAAGCATGCAAGACGACAGACGTGCAAGGAAATTTAATTTCGTTCCGGCGACAAGTCGGCAGGAATTCTTTGTTTAAAAGTGCTTACTGCGCGCGATGCAAAAGCTTTCCGTCCAGGCCACACATTCGTCCAGCTGACATTCTGACACATCGGAGCTAAGAGAAATGTGCGAGCTTTTTATCCTTGAAGCGAGAATCTACGGTTCTTCGATAGTGTACGACGCGACATAGATATAAATCGGCATTAATGAAGTCCCCACAAAGTAGCAGATTCATGAGTTTCGCTCGCAGATTAATCCGGATTAAAACTTCAGCAATCAGCAGCAATCAAACCAAAAAAGAGCAAAGGCATACATACATGTATGTAGAAATAGCGCAGTGAAATCATCTCGAAACAATTTGCACGAGCATCGTAAACAACAAATTTGAGCTTGGAGAAAAGTTTTCTCAAAGTGACCCGAACGCGTCTAGGTGGGATCTAACAGGGTTAGGCCCAACGTGGGATACTTCCGGTGCGAATTGCGGCTAACAGAAGGAAGCAGCAGAAGCAGGGCACAAGGGGCGAAGTGGAAACGTGGAAACCTTAGCGAAGTGACGGACCACATTAGGAGTACGCGCACTCACATACGGTGCAGAGAGCCGTGAGCGAGGTCGAAACTAAGACCGTTTTGCGGCTTTCCTAATGCGGTTTCCAGATGTGTGAGTGCGTTCTGCGGACGCACGCTGGGCGAACTCAACTCGCCAAGGAGGAAGATAATAGAACGCGACTGAAATTGTGCACTGATAAGCGGCGCGCGTGGAGGCACATGAAAGACCGTCGTCTTCCTCTGCTCTGCGCTGTTTGCTGCATACGCTTACGTCACAAAACGACAATTTAGTTGCACTCTTCAGCGACGCAGTGTATTCCGTCTCCTGCATTGCACACCAATCGATACCCGAGCAAACACACATGACACTTATTGTCCTTGCTGCCGACGAGATGGGTGCACTTCAATATACGCCGAACCGAATCTGAGTCTGGTGTCTTTGCTTCCGTAATACGCCGCGTTGGTTGGGTTAGTTGCATACTTGCAGTGACACCATGTTTACTTTTCATTTCAACCGGCTTTGCCTAAAACAGCAATGACGTGCTCGTATGGGATTGAGT
>NBZA01000641.1:69813-86238 GCA_003054995.1 Aleochara bilineata
TCTCCCTGGCACCTGATTGAAAGCCACTCTATTAATGCAATAAAGCCAAAGCATACAATTCATCATAAACAACTTTCATCAATTTCCATCACTCAGGGAGTGGTACTTTTCAGTCTCATTATTAGATCAGCGTGCCGAACCGAACTGAGCTGATCTGAGCTGAGTTTACTGGGGCAGAGCTGCACGTAGAAATAATTAGTTCGCAATTTGATCATTAAAAAGTTGGGCCATCGCAAACTTTGCTACATTTTTTATCCATCAGGAAGTGACGCTTTTAAGCCGTGCGCCCCTGGGCGAGACATCATCGAGTGATTGATCCTTGAGTAGCATGTTCGAGAATTTGTTTCCGACGTAAACAAACGTCACAAAAGTGCGCTTTGACCGAATTGGATCCGGGAGAGAGTGAGCATTCTAAGCGTCTCCAAGATTGATGATCGAATCGATATTGTGCGTTGAATGCCAAACCGAACCCTTGCCTGAGTTTTTTCATTATCAGCCTCCACGCACAACAACTCGGTTTCCGGCTGCGAAAATGAGGCCATACGCAGCAGCAGCAGCAATGTTGCTTGTTTGCAAATTACGAACAAACGACGCGACTAATATTTATATTTTACGCGAGAATAAGTTCGGATGCAAGTAAAAGGGTCTCACGCTTGGCTTACATGCACCCTGACTGCGAGTTTTCTGAATGACCAACAAAGCATTTCGGTTGCCCAAAAAGGCCACCGGGCATGATGTGATGTGATGTGTCGTAACGCAATGGGCAGTTGTGTTTCAGTTTACTGCTGATACAACAAACTTCACGGAAAACCATTTCGATTATTTGCCAGACAAATACAAATAGCAGTACGTACATACACAATGGAAAACTGCTTGCTTGGTTGCTTGCTCTTGCGTATTCATCTCAATGCCGACAGAGTGCGTGTGTGTGTGTTCGTGATAAAGAACAAATTTGTTCCATTCCCTGCATTCACAAACGAATATTTTATACTCGCATCGCGACGCCATGAAACTACCGATCGTTGAAAACAGCAGTGGCCTTTTTTCATGTATGACATCCCGAAATACGATTATAGGCCACAAGGCTAAATGTCGCAGGGTTGCCTTGCACCGTATTCCTGACAATGACAATTCGATGACATTCACCTTCAGGCCAAGCCCTGAGAAAAAATGAGATACAATTTGACCTGTAGGCAAATTTTCAATTAAACTCCAATCTGTTTCATTGCGCCATTTCGCATCGTTCAGGCATAAAGAATATGGCAGATACTATCATAACAACATGACATAAACCTTGGCTGGTTTGTTTTTTTCTTCGCCCTGCAGTGCCGTCGCGACGAGACGGTGCGTTTATCGTCCTGATTCGATAACATCTAAATGGCAGCAGACTTCCTCTTGGAAATCCAGGCTGCGTTGCGTGCCGTCACCGTTGGAGTGATATTGCCGGCGCGCTGTCATCTCTTAACCATCCGGCAGCATTTGGTTTGGTTTGGTGCGTCAACGCGCGACGCTTTTTATTCGCAGTAACGCGCTCGTATTGTGTGTAATACACGCTGGTAACAGCCCGCAATAAATGCAATGTACTTTTATCAAGCGCCCACCCACGCCTATGCGCATTATGTGGTCAACCCTCGTAAGCTATCTGATTTTTATTTGCGTCGTACAATCCAGAATTGTATCGGGTTTGCCGGCCCAATTTTCTCTTTAAGGTGCCCGTTTGCTTTCAGCAGCATGGTATGCTATGCTAGTTTATTTTATTGATCATCATGTGTGCAATTTACGAGCTGTATTTGTTGAAAATTTACTACTAGAACTGCAGCTGCTGCAATGAATTATGCACTTATTACAAATATTTCCGCAAGCCAATTGAAACTTACCCTGGCTTACCCTGAAGCAATTTTATTTTTGTATTTCATTTCATTTTATTTAAGTTATTTTGTGTTGATGCCACTACAAAGCACATAAATTTGCATATATATTTGAGAGAAACAATGAACAGTGAAGCGAAAAATGGGCAGCGCACAACCTCATGGTTTTCCTTAACAGCATTACGCGTTTATTTGCGGTTGCACGCATCGTTGATGCAACTGGCCTGAACCTGGGCCTGGACTAACAAGCGCTACATCGCTCTGGCTGCGAAATAAATTACAAAGCCCCAAGAACTAGAGCCGCCTGCTGCAAGCAAGCAATACACATGCAGATGGTGTGCAAAGGTAATGTTCAAGTTACATTGCACGTCGCACTTAATTTTCCCTCGCGCGGTTTCATAATTATCAACAGCCGGGCCCACGCGATCGTTTGGGCTTACATTCACAATGTACTAACTCGGAATGCACAAAATGCATTGCATTCGTATGCCATGTATTGCGTGGTGCAAGGATTTTCCACATATTCAGAGCGCCCATACTAAGCTTCCCTTGTTGAGTTTCATCCAAGTCATCCATGTTTGTTCGAATGGCTCGACTGCCGTGCACAAACAGATAGCACTAGTGAGAGATTCTTCAACATGTAGTCATGCCTTAATTACCTTCATCCACCTCTCATCCGCATATATGACTTGTGACAGCTTTCGTATTACAAGCGGAATGTCTTTGTGTTCTTGAACGCATCCATGGTTTCACGTCAGTTACACAATGCACCCACCAATGCATGCGAGAGTAATCCTTGAGACCTCAAGCATGCCCTCAACATTGTACTAATAAGCTAAGAAATTTTTCTTGAAATAGTGTACAAGAAACGTATATTTAAATGAAATTTTCATTAAGGCGCAGCGGAGATTAACGTGTGTACAAGATAATAGGAAAGGACTTGAGAGTCAAGTAGGATACTAGTAAACAGTAGTGAACATAAAGTAACGCATTTTTATCGCCGCTCGAGCGAAGAAGAATCATTGCGCTTGTAAACGATTCGACAGCTGGCAATCACTTAGCAATAAAGCCGAAGCATAGTTGTTAGCGAATTGAACAGGACGAAAGAAGAACAAGCACGTCTTTAAGCAAACGACGACGAAGTGTACAACGAAAGCGCGCATTAGGGGGCGAATCGTCTCTCCGCGGATTAGTGTTCCGGATATTTGATGCAAGTAATTTCGCGTAAGCAGCGGAGCGTACGCTTTTCCTGCCCATCGTCTCAATTCCTGCAGGAACAAACTTTTGCGGCAGCAATTCAAATAAAACCTCTGTTTCCTTGCGTTTCGTTTCGTTCTTTCTCCAAATCATTGTTTTTGCGCAGAATCTGTGCCAAATCACGTAAGTACAACTAAAGACTAAAGAGAAGAAAGCAATTCATCTGTAATTAAAGCCATGTGCAAATTTATTACTTATTAAATTTGAATAACTGAATAAACACCATCCAGAAAACTCTCTCAAGTGCTTTCAGTCTCTCTTATTTTTGCGTATTTGCAGATTGTTTGGTGTATAAATATATGGCGCTTACTTTTCGAGTTTCTTTGACGTTGGCTTCTTATTCTTCGCGCGTCATCAGCAGTAAACAAAAGCGTATTCAAACAAAAATTTTGAATATTCTATCCGCGCCAGCGCCCGGGCGAACTTAACTCGTCGAGTGCGGGTTTGTTTATCGTTTTATCGTGTGTTTATTCGCGACGGTGATCGGGGACGACATTGGCGTTGGCGTGACAACAGTAGCGCGTGTGCTGTTCGCTCCATTCATCCCTATCTGTTCGCAAACAATGCGCAAGAAGGGCGTTCGCCAAGAAAACCAACAATTGTTGCAAAACATGCTCTCCGCACTACCGACATTCAATAACAACCGAAATCGCGCAGCCTTATCTCGACAACGTACATATGTAAATACGAAATTTCATTTAATATACGTTTAAAAAAAGGGCGATGTAAACATTTGTCAAACACAACGCAAAAAGACGCCGGGAAAAGTCAATAAGACGTAATGCGAGGCAATTTGTATAACGTAATTCTGCGCCACTCATTGCATTAGCTCTCATCCCAATACGTCACGCATAAAACCACCCCCGCGAGGAAAAAAAATACATTTCAATAACTCTTCAATAATATATGTCCTTGCATATGTCGTAGCTGCGCATGCGCTTGTGCTTGTTTTGCAGGATCAGGATCACCATAAACATCAGCAAATAGGATGTGGTCCAGTATATTCGGGCCATCGCAGCATCTTGGACGCAGCCCAAGAAGCCCCCAGCGAAAATAAATGTCTCACTGTGTCAGGCCGCACACACACTAAACTGTCCATGCGATATCCCCCAATATCCTCGGATTGCGAAAGCCCAAAGCATAAATAAACATTGCGACCCTGGCTCGTAACGGAAACACCAGCGAGCGGAAACAGAACGGATGCGCAACGAATAATATTTTAATTTTATTGGGATATTAACAAGTTTCAGCTATTTAGTTATCCTTTCACCAGAAAAATAAGAAAAAACAAATACAAATCCTGCGCTATTGTGTGCAGTGTTTTATTGCCAGAGATAAAATATTATTGCAATATCAAATACGGCGTTATCACAATTAATTATCCCATAGCTGCTGCATGTTTCCGGGACGGAAACGCGTTTAATTTGCAGGTGGCCAATTTGAGTACGGACCACCCTGTCCTGGCTATGGCTTGGTCTCGACGGAAGGAAAACTCTTGTAATTCTTGCGCAAAAACGCTCATCTGCGTGCAAAATTTATCGAATAAATAATTCAAGTCACAGTCGGAGTCCTGTACACGCGTTGCGTCTATGCTTTACGGCTATCTTGATCCACCTTCGACCCGCGTAAGCCTTCCGCTCCGTAGATCTTATCGTGAGTGTGTCCCCATCCGGGTGGTGGCTGGCGTGCCACCTGTAGGCTAGGGAAGCGTTTATTTTTATGATGTGTCGCAAGCCTTCGGTGATGTCATAAATTTTGGATTAATATCAGCGTTCGTTGCCGGATTGCTCGGCGCCGTTGATAGATGAGTAAAGTTCGCGAGAAATAAATTTATATTAATACCCCTCAGCGCAATAGGTTGCTAGGTATGTATTAATTGGCACGAACCTCAGCCTTTCCTCACTTCCTCGTTCAATTTCGTAGCATTTGTTATGTATGCTCAACTAAATTAACCAAAAACTACGCACTTCCAACTCCGTTTCCAACAACTCTAACTCGATCCGAGCAAACAAAATATGAGCAGTGCCAGTGGCAAGCAGAGTAACAAAACTCATACGGCAATAAATCAAAACTACACACTATGTGATACTCGTCTAGCCCACCCCATCTTCCCATCGCAAGCACAGCAAACACTATATATCAATGTGAATAGACGGAAAACTTGCAAAGAATATTCGACGCTCACGTACGTGCCATCATCATTCATGTATGGCAATATATATTTATGTCAACCGCATATACTTGTATTGTCTAATCTCATCTCTGCCTCCGGCGCAGTGTGGCCGAGCAAACGAAACGAAATTGTCAGTTTTCCGGGCGTCTTCAACTTTTTCTTGCGTCATCCTGAAGCGCCTACCAGACGATCTTCATCAAGTTATGCCACTTAATCTTCAGCTGCATCCTGTTTTCGTTTTGTGTAACTCACTTATAAGTCGAGACGCGACAAGAGATCAGGGACAAAGCGCGCCTAGGCATCAAGCACCCCTAAGACGCTGGTGCCACTTGAGTAACATCTCCTGGCTCTACTCTGCTCGTTGCTGACTTGAGCTGCGTTGTAAATAAACAGACGCTCTAGTTGCACGCCAGTTTGTTCATTATGTGAATGACACGGGGAAGGTGATATACAAAAAAAAGTTTGCAAATTTAAGGTGTAAATAAACGAGCAGCGAGCGTCTTTGAAGCCAGTGAAACCATCCTGATATGAGCTCCTGCGTAATCACGTAGTGTACATGCAGAAGCAGATTTACCTATAGGCTTGATAGGCTATAGCCTCATGCGGAAAATTTTTTGGGGCGGCAAATTTATTTTCTTCGTATTCTTTTCTTGACCTAATGCACTTTCTTAAGTAAATGCGGCAAACTTTTCATATCCTATGGACGGCAAAATTGTAAATCCGCCCCTGTGTACATGTAAACACCATTTCATATGAAATGCATGCCAGTCCAGGGCAGCGCTAGGAGGAAAATGTGCACGATGTGTTATGAAAATGAAGAGCTCCGTGTTGAATATTAAGTTGGATGGAGATTAAATAAACTTGCATGGGGCGCTGGCATGCTTTCTAATATACAAAGTGTGTAAATTGTTGTATTTTGCACTAGCTGGTGACTAGTAGGTATCAACCATGGGACCATAAATAACATAAACAAAAATATTTACGACTGTAAAAACCGCAATAGTTCATCTGTACGGCAACATTCAAGAGTACGAATCCCGTAGGGATAATATTGGATCAAATTAAAGCGTTTCATTAGAGTCTCAAGCCAGGACCTTAATATTTGCTGCCCGTTTTCCCACTGCACTTTGGTACTAATGAAAAAATACTTCAGCATGACCAGCGGAGGCATGCACCCGAATTAGGTGGTATATGAACAACAGTCTTACGTGCGCATGAACAATGCAACGGTTAATCATGAAAAAGCCTTTCTTCCAGAATCTGATCTCCGGCCAGTGTAGTGCGGATCCATTAGTCTTATGAAGAAAAACGGGCGCGGCCATTTAACAAAACTGTATGAAAAGGCTTTTATTCGGTTAGTTGGCGAATTAGCCACATAAATTCGGCGCCTTGTAATATCGCTGACAGCATTTATGGCTGCTGGAGCAGTGCTTGAGATTTGATATGCATTAAAACTTAAGCAAGTTCGCCACTTGGACGCCTTACACGTCGGTTGGCACGCTAGTGACTATAAACATTAATTTACTTTTATTGTTGCAACTTGGAACGTGTACGCGCCTGTTATCTCCTACAATGTTCACATCGATGTTTCATAAACCAACAACAGCCAGAGCTGTTAGGTTATGTAGCTGTGTACATGTGTAAAAGATACAAATGTAAAAATGCAATAAAATGTGCCACAACTTTACATTAACTAATAAAATAACAAAATAAAACGAGCATCAAGATGATAACCAAAGACCATACCTTATTGCAGAAATAAAGGTGAATATTCCCAAAATATTGTGCACAACAGAGGAACAAACACACGTATTAACCAACTTTTGATTGAAAACTGACCTCTGATTTTTGATATGCCACTTTGACTTTACTTGACTTTAGTTAGCGCATGCGTTATTTACCTACATGTACAGTTCTATTTAACACTTTGCTAAGGTAGAAACCTGTAATTTTTTGAATAATTATCGCAATACATACTATAAAACTTCTATAAAGTTTTCCAATTTCTTAAGAAAAGCACAACGCCATATTATTTAATGCATAAACTAGAACAGAAATAAATCAAAAGAACGCATTGTGTCTGAACAAAAAGCAAGCACATTTTAAAAATGGCATGCAATTACCGCGGGCGGGCCACATCGGGGGCGGCGAGCGTAATAAACGTAATTTAATACGTATCGTGTAAATTCGCCGTCTCGGAGTGCTTAAGAAGTGCATCAAGCTGAGCAACTGGATATGAAAAGCGCAAAGAACGTAATTTTTCACAGCCAGAGCACGTCAGACGGGGTCTTAAGAGTGCACACTGGCGGTGGCATCCACGCTTATCCTGGGCACATATCTAACTTATTTCTGCCGGCTTGCACATTGCAGTGCCAGCCACGCTCCAGCTCTATTCTCTTATTATGTGCAGCGAACTAAACTGTGCGCAGTTCTGCGCGCTTGCAGATATAGAATTAAATGTAATCTAGGAACGCGAATGCATCGCATCGATGAGTGTAAACTTGTCAGGGACGGCCACGGCGAGCCGAGTAAAACCAGCGGCGTACAACAACCCTTTATATTTTCCCGGTTCTAACCTCGCTTTAAGTGCTTGCTTGTTGACTCAATAAATGAATGCAGAGATAAATATTAAGAATAATCATTTCAACACCACATCAGGTTCAATGAGGTCGCTCCTCACCACGCTTGCCTTTAATATTATTGGTTAAATTATATCTGAGCAAATGCAAGAAAGACATGCAATTGTACAAAACTTGCTATTGTTTTGCGTAAGATATTCAGATGAATTCGATCTCGTGCTAGAAGTTAAACTGTTGACTTTAAGTTTCAGTCGTTCAGGCGAAAGAACTTCTAACGATTCGACAAGTTATGCTATAAATAGTTTCAACTTCTGTTCTGGGTTGTTTGTACGTACTTCTGGGCTTTCATTGATTTGTAAGTAAAGTTATTATTCGTACATATTTTTGAACAGAAATTTCAATACGCTATCAATTCTATGGAGTGAAAGTAATTGTCGCCGATGTGATTAATCATTCCGGGCTTATTCTCAAAAATATCATAAATTTTCTTAGGTGTCTTTAGGTACAGCAAAGGACGATTGATTGATGTTGAAATTGCGTTCCCCAACGTGACAATAATTAATTATTAATGAATTAACTAATGACTAATAAAAAGAAACACGTCTACGTAATTAATTAGTGTACTCTGAGCCACTAGTCTTGGATTAATCCGTAAATAATTGCAGGCGTTAAGATGCACTTAGAAGCCGTTTCGTCTTATTGCGTTCATAATTTTTTCTATCAAGTGCCACTTATGTAAATAATAATTTGCCGGGAACGCATTGGGGTGGCACGGTGGTGATTATTTATTACTTGCGTCATAAGAGCTTTCTTATTATCTCCATGGCGTCTTGCGTTTTTTGGTGTCCCTTGGCGCCGCCGCTCTTATAAGACGACCAAGCCGAGGCAAGCTTTCTACGAGCTTGACATAAGAACAACAACGTTATAACTTCTTTGTCATATCGTATCCACAAATTAATCAATTTCTTGCATCAAATATAAAAAATTAGGAGATATCCAAAGGTAAGATGGGTATAAATGCGTATAAATAGATAGAAACGTATAAAGCTTAGTTTTTATCGGCCTCCCCGTCTTCAAGTGCACGTATTTTTCCATTACGGAGAATATTTGCTATACTTAGCAAGTGGGCACGCACGTACTCACGTCTTTTCTTCCCTTTCATCATCAGCCACACATCACACACAAGAGCATTGTTGTAGGATAGATGCAGTGGCATCTTTCTTCCTGCTGCCCCTTTTCTCCTTTCTTTTCTTTGCTTGGCTTGGCTTCCTCTCGCTTCCGTATGCAGAGGGTGATGTGGTGATGATGATGACGGGCGAAGAAAAATTTTTATCACGCATGAAGAGCGAAAATTATTTTTGGTTGATAACATACTATGTGTCGCCGGTGTGTCGTCTCGTTGCCTAGTGATAAACATGTAATACGTCCGCTGGTGATGGCACGTAATAAAGTCAAAGAATGGGACGAAGCGCAGAGAGAAAGCCCGAAATACAGGAAGAAAGTGACTCGCTGTCAGAACTGCCACGCAAAGTGATGTGCAGAATAAAATTGATACTTTTTATTTGATTTCGCATAAAATTTTGCACAATTTCAAGATGAAATTGAATTTGTTATTAAATATTTATATATTTTATACCAACTCATTTACGTTTGGTCGTGTAAAATAATAATAAAATTAGGTATATTTTTATAGTATAAATATATTTCTTAATATTTGCATTCATAATAAACTATATACCTATATAGTTAAAATTTGTAAAATTTTACACGCAAAAGAAATAAATTAATACATAGTAACAAGGCATTTTATGTAGATTTATGCATTATATGTAAACGAAACTTGAAATCATTAAAATATCATTAATCATCCCTTATCTTGACGTGTTTATCTATATTAAACAACTATATTTTATAAGAAATAAAAATCTGTCAATTTAAATTTCTATCATTTGTGGAATGTGCCTGATGTACGAAAAGAACAAACTGATAGCGGAAATTTACGAGCACACGCTGCTCATTGGTGGGCGTTGCAATTTTTGCTATATTTGGGGAATTAAACGCTGATAAGAACGCACAATAAAACGAATTTATCTCCGTCATCTATTATTTTATGTATAAATCGAGCATGAAGCCTTTCCTTTCGGCAAATCCCTCGCAAAAGACCCACAATACTTATTCATTGAAAGATCCATAGGATCGTAAAGATTGAACGTGCCAAAGGCGAAAGACGCAATTGATGTTAATATTTTCAGTTCCTGAGCGTTTCCTCTAAGTAATAATGCAATAATTGTATATTTTCCTGAAGAGAAACAAAAAAAACCTCCATTAAACCTCTCCATGCGAGCCAATTCTAATGAAGAAGGATATTGTTCCATCGAATAATTGCATTTGCTCTAACGAGCAGCCAGTGCAGTTGGCCGGTATTTGCACTGATATTAGAAACCTGACTATACGCCCCCGATATCAAAGCGCCTTTTTCATCAATTTCTGGCTGCGCTCGAGACCAACCGGCCAGCCGCCGACTGACTACTTTTGGCTATAATGTTACTGATACCGATACTGATACACTTTACATGAGCATTCATACGTGCAGCGCGATACAAACGCGGCCAATGTTTCGTGAAATTTTACCAAATTGGCAAATACAGCGAATCCGCCCGATGCTTTATGCTCATTTTGTGCTTCATTACATACTGATATTAACGAGGTACTGTAGGTACCTCTGTCGTAAAAGCGATTTCAGAAATCGGCAAGGGTAAGGCAAAAATAAATATTGATTTTGCCATTGCCATATTCCCGGAAATCTTCTCGTTTCTATATTAATTTATTCATTCAACAACTCAAATGTTTCACAAGCAGCTTATCTCTGTTAAATCGAAGCAGCCAGCCAGCAGCACTTTGATCGTTGATGTTGAAAAACATGACTTCTTAAAACATTTTTAGATTTTCAGTATTACGCGAGGGCAATATTACGACCAGTTATTGTATAGCAAAATATTAAGACTAGGGAGAGAAACCCAACAAAGAAGAAGAAGAAAAACAAAACAAGAAAAAGCACAGAAAGGCATAAGTATAAGAATCGTATTTACGTATTAGGCTTGGACAACATAACGGATTTTACTGTTTACTTTTACAGTACGATGCGATAGACATTGACAGGCAGACATCCATTTTCCTAGAGGAAATCGGCACGAATCGGTAGTACTCTATATGCGTGGGACGCTTGGGAATCGAGAACATAGACTTCAAGAAAGCGAGAAAACAAATTCGAACGTGATTCAGCGCGACTGAATGGAAGAGGAAAGCGCGTGAAGAAAGAAAAGTGATGCCACCGCAATCGCAATTGCATGCCGATTGCATTCGCACACATAAAGTTAATTCGTTTCGGTAGCAGCATGCAAAGCGATGCCACGGTGGATTATTATTGTTGTTGAGTTCGTTTGGTGCTGTGGTTGCCTCCGCAATCTGACAACTTTGAACAATCTTCAACTAACGATTCGAAGCATGTGCTTTGCGCAGTACACTTTTATCTAAATGGATATTTTACTATCGGTTGCTTTATTGGTCCTTTATTGAATCCGAGAGATAGGGGCGATCCGCAGCAAGCACAGAACGTGAAAGGGATGCTGCGGACGCTTCGGTTTCATTAAACTGATTGAACGTAAACTCCCAACTAGCAAATACACTTCTACTTTCAAGCGAGCTGGCAAAAACCTCCCTTCAGCCAATATTCCTATTTTCCACTACGGACTTGCGCGCTGAATGGCATTTTCTTTGTTTCGGCCGCTGATCCCAATGAAACAATATTCTAAATAACACATAAAATCCCTTAAATATCCCATAAAACATGGATCGACCCATTCACGGAAATGCGATTGATTTTATTACTAGACATAGATTTATGTGGGCGTAATGAAAATATTATTCGGTATACAAAATACATACGTGATGTAATAAAAATATGATTTTGGTATTTCCCCAAGAAAAATAATTATGTACTCACCTACTTTTGACCTAAGAGCAGCCAAAACCAATTACTGTTCCACCCAAACGAAAAACTTCCCTGCGTAAACAAGGATTTCTCCTTCGCCAAACAAACTGTTTTATTAGTTTCAGTTGTGTTGACTTTATTGATAACAACCTCGCAGGCTTGCATCTCACACTAACCATGTTGTATTTTTTCTTTTGTATATAGTATTTCAGGCGCTTGAAACCTAATATTTAAAGCAAAGAAAATTGTCCGGATTTTTTCACCAAACGAGTGTACAAAGGGCGACCACAAAACACGGTGCTTGATGCGCCGCAGGATAATATGAAAAAAAGTAGAGTAAGATAAAAATTTGGATGAAGTTTCCACAGTGCAGCCCAAGCAACAAAAGAATGTACTCGTCGAGGCAAGATGGTAATCAGACTGAGAGTCCTGGAAGAGACGAGAGTTACTTGGCTGCTTTTCGCGTCGCACGCACACCCAGGCGATAAGTAAAAACGCAGAAATAAATTAAGGTACCTCGGCGAGGCCGAGGCAGTTCGCGGCTTCTTTCGCGGCCGCACGCTCGCGCACAAAGCGAATTAATAAATTAAAAACTTTTTTGCCGGCCACCGACTGCGAATGTGATAATTTATTGCACTTTCACGGTGTATGCGTGCGAGAACGTCTCCTATTTCCGGCGTCGCTTTTGTTTCAGGCACTTAAGCACAAGACGCCCGTAAAAATGAACAATTACGCCTTGTTCGAAATATTTATAGCTTATCATAACCATATTGTGCTTAAGATAAAACTTGCAAGAATGCTTGTATAAGAAACCTTATGAAATCAATATAGAAATACGCGTATAAAATTTGCAAACACAATTTGCCAGCCGGATAAAAACGGGTCATTTTAATCATCGGCTAAATTGCCACAAAGTTTTGTTATTATCTATTACAGGTTAGCCGAAGTTGGCAAAGTTAATTTTTGCGTGCTTGTAGGTATACGTTTCCCAAGTCAATGCAAATTCACAGCGCAGTTGGGAAGTTGTTCCTGGCTGAGCCAAGCCGACCAGGATCTCCACGGCTGTATTATCCGAAGAGCTCTTTTAAAATATGCATGTTTAAAAAGGTTTCGTGCCCTTGTTTTTCTTCGTCTTGGCGTCGCCGTCGCCATCGCAGAGCGGAATTTGTCTAAGAAGTAAAACCTTGCCTAAAAGGACCTAATGCCAAGATGCAAAAGTTCTAAACTTAAGCATCGCTCAAGTAGCTGGGTCATTCAACACCAAAGATAAACTTTTGTAAATAAAAAGGACAAGCAAAAATGCGAATTACAGTTTTAATACAGAAAAATCAATATTAAGCAATTTAAAAAAATTTCTTATAAATTTAAAGCGTTGATTTAATCGAGCTTTATGTCGCTTTCGGCGTCTTGGCTTCTTGGCGGCGATTGGTGACAGGTATTAATCGTGCGCGATGTGAACATATTTTAATAGCTTAGGGGCATCAAGCGTTCACAGGGAGTGAATGTTAAAGACTCCTTATGCTCTGCGATGTGACGTGGAGCAGCCGGTGGCAAGAAAAAGCAAGCAAAAGCGATGACGTATCGTTGACGGCGCGCAAAATGAATAAATCTAATCTGCGGGCATCAGATGGATTTATTGTACTCTTCGGCTGCATGTCCTCTCGTTCTGCATTGAATGCGGGCCGCTTTATCACCGAATGCCCACGGGCGCGACGAAAAGAAGAAAAAGTTGATTGTGAAATATGAGCGCGATTTGTAATTTTACGATCGTGGAGGAAGCGGATAAATGAGCGCGTTTTTCAATCGCACGACGAAGAAAAAGGAACCAAACTTTCAATTAATATAATAACCATTTCTGTTGCCTCTTTTCTTCGAACGCAGCCGAGGGTGAGAAATATGCGGCAAGGCAATTTAACATTTGTTCAAAGACCGGGTCGCAAAGTCATTGTGGCGGTAGAATTTGCTCCTGCGGCGAGGCTAACGTTGCGGAAGAGGAACGAATCCATGGATCAGACGGATGCAAAGTGTTGTTCTCTCAGGGAGAAAACGAAAAGATAACGAGTACGTTCGAGATTAATAAATCATTTTAATAGTTTTCCTAGTTTCTATTTTTACACGGGACGTGCATTAAGAAGGCGCAAACCCAACAAATTTGCCACTTTGCACCCAACCCTGCTCCTCAGGCGGGCTGTCGGATGACCGTGAAAGCGCAGAGAAAGAGAGAAATTGCCGCCGCCACTGCTACTGCCACGGCCACTGGCGCGCTCGAGATGTTTATTCGCGCCATCGTAGCGCCGCGAGCAGGAAGCTCGAGTGGAAATGAAGAGAAAAAACGAACGAAGGCAAATGGAAGAACAAGCGCGCTGACGTCCTTTCTCTTTTTATTAAGAAATATTAACGCAGATATTCGGCCGCCGGCTGAATCCTTCCTGACGCACGGATTCATTTTAGTGGAAAAATATAGCCACGCCAGCAGGAGCAGAAGCAGAAGAAAAAAGACTGCGCAAAGAAATATTTTAGTGCGACGCGACGCAAGGACGAAATAGATTTAATCAATTTGTGGATTTCAGATGCTGGTCTATAGTATAGTAGTGCTCGTGTTTGTATCACAGCACAGCATAGCACGGCAAACCGTAGGAAAGCTGCACTACACTGATAAATGACACATTGGACAAGTTAATTTAAAGTAGATTGAAAATCTGTGTATCGAACGAGGACGCGAGACGATGACCGATCGCTTCTCTCGGACCTTATTTGCGGTTGTCGACAAGTATCCTGCCACACTGTCCGCTATGTTTGATTGAGTGCACATTACATTGGCTTGTTTAAAACTGAACCTGAACAAGTATGTGTTTCATTCAAGTGGCGACATTTCTTTTGTTTTTTTCTGATTCTTTCGAGTGAATTATTTCACGTTTTTCAGGCAAAATACTGGTAATATTGGTAACATTTTCGCCGACTGGACAAAAACTAACTGGATTAAGAAGTTTTCTATTTCTTTTTCTACGCGCATGTAACATCTGGTTATTTTTGTTATATCAGGGATATCGATGGCTAAATTGAAAAGTGTTCGTCCTGACTTTTCACCATCAATAGAGGACAACCGCTGCCCAGAGATTGTTCAAATGAAATTCTTCCGGTGGTCTCCTTCGCTCCAGCCAACTCAGCCCGATACACGTAGTTGTACAAAACGCATTGCAAACTTTTTTCTCGAACGCGTTCTACTAGCCACCGTCAACTGAACCAATTCCGCAAAAAACTTTCCTACGCCTGCCTGTTTAGTTGCCTACCGAGCAACATCTGGCAAACTGAGTAAGCGCTAATTAGACTTTACAATTTATTTATTCCATTGCCAACTTCCAGCAATATTAATCGACTTTATCAACGCAACTTTAAACTTTCCCTGAGCAACATTCAAAGCATTAGCTCGCATATTTCTGGACATTACTCAACGCTAAAGCTTTCCAACAAAATGTAATAATAGACAAGGATTTCATTTCATTAACTAGGGTGGAAACTCTACATGCTTTTTCTGTCTCAAGTGTTTGGATATAGCCTGCTGAACTTTTGTGTCCACAGAAGAAGGGTTGGTTCGCCTTGACGTGTTGGTGAGTGCCTAGCACTAGGGAAATGTTTGAATTCATGATAATTTTAAATTCAAACAGTTTGCTTCCATTTCTATATTTACATCCAGTGTATAAGAATACAGAGGAAATACCAAGCATTGCTCTTAGCGTTGGGTTTGCATTGCATGGAGTGTGAGCCCCAAAAAGCGGTGTGACTTTGCGCTAAGCACGAGCCAGAATGGCACGGCATGGCATGGTGACAATTTCGCCAAATTTTGACTGCAAAGTTATGCTAAGCCCAGTACTATATGCACAATGAGCGCCAGAGAAGAAAGAAGAACAAACATTCATCTGAAGGAACAACAAACTTAGATTCAATGTTTCTTCCTTTTCGCTGAATTTTAATAGAGATATAGAAATGAAAACTCGACTGGGTTGGAAGGTACTAGAAAATAAGCTATAATTCAACGTTAGTGTGCAATCAAATAGAAGAAAAGTTATTAAATTTCTGCTGAAATCTCATAAACTTATAGGAAAATTGGAGTAAGAGTAATAAAAATGGCTATGATATTGCTGAGCAGGTCCTTGCAGCACAGAAAGAAGTGGAAATTGAGTTCATCTTCTATTTAAATTTCAGTACTGATTCAATCCATTTCTTATCAATTTCCATTACTTATATCATAATAAGTTCATGCAACTAAACAAAAGTTCCAATAGTGAATTATTTTATAAATGTAATATCAAACAAGCTGTAAACAGCGTTTAGCATAAATCTAGACAAAATGTACTTGAACACGAACTCTTAACAGCACTTACAAGCTATATATTTAAGGTACATTCGTACCTATATGGCTCACCGCAAACACTTGAACCGCAACGTTAAAAGAATGAACACGCCAGGTCTGGGCCTGGGTGTACATTTCCAACTAAACACTCATCAAGCATTCAGGACTACATACAGTTTTGGTGTGTTTTATTTAGTAAAAGTGTG
>NBZA01000641.1:102784-115990 GCA_003054995.1 Aleochara bilineata
TAACTTAAATTGATATTTTCAATAAACTTCAGATCATATTTACATCAACAAAATGCGTTGCCAATGTGCCATCTGACGCAAGCAAGCAATACTCTGGGAACAACTTTAGGAACATACATAATGCGCTTCGTAAGTTCACTTTTAGTTGTAATAGCTTTAACCCGTTTTATTATATTTAAAACTGAGGCTGAAAACATTCTAAGTAGGTGTATAAACAACGTGACTTATTTATGCACCGTTCACTCAAATCGCAGTTGATTTATTGTTTAAACATATTCCATCACTCGGCGAAGAACGTGATATTCAGACGGTTTGCAATATTTTATAAAAATTTCAAATAAACATGAAATATTTCCACGAAATTGCTAATGGAATTTATAACAGAATATAAACTTATTAGTTTACCAATTCATGACTAACAATGTATATATGTATGTACAATTTGTATATTCATGTCACACAAATCAACGTGCAAAATTGATTTGCAAACAAATTTTTCAATTTTCTCCGTATTTGCCAAGCCTTGTAAATTGGAATTTGTTCATTTTGTATTTAATTCGCTTTGTCACCGTATTTGTTTTTTTAAATGCTTTTCATTGTAAACGAATATGTCTATTCCTTGATAACAAATAGCAGCTGTCGACTGTAAACATAAAGCAAGAAGATAAAGCTCATCAACTAACTGCAGAAAGGTATGGTATAGTAGCTGACGTGACTGAATACAGTTCGCCAGGCAGGGTTGGCTTGCCTAATGTTGGTGAACTTGTATGCAAAGTTCGCCAACCGGCAAATACGTAACGAGCAACAAATTTAATTACTCACCTGGCGCTTTGTTACAATTACCTTATACCTACAGCGGCATAGAAGCGTAATTGTGCCCTGCTCACCCGCATACGTGCGCGTGTCGAATGCGTACAGATAGACACCCGCCGCCACATTTGCATGAATTTTCTTCCTTCCTTTAAGGATGCTCCATATGTTTCCTACCGCTCCGTCACCGAGTTGGAGTGATAAAGTTTTACTGCGCTGCGCATCCATCATACACATCGATTCATTGTTGAAGTTTATTACGAACACATTCAGCCATTAGTGCTGGTAATTTGGCGGCGCCTATCTACCGTAATGCACGCTTAAGACGCGCCGCCACCATAGCTGCCGCCGCCGACGGGACGCACATTGCGCAAAATGAAGATGATAATCGTTTCACTCGGTCGCATCGCATCGTAGCGCATTGCTACGGATGGCAGTGTCATAACCTGCTGACTGAACTTCTGACAGTCATAGACAAACTTTTCGCATTAGGATTTATAAATGCCAGCAAAAGAAAAAGAAATGTAAAAATGTTCCAAAGAAGAAATTAAGCCTTGGGTTTAAATTGGACGGAAGGAAGGTGCAGTAGATAAATACCCTCATACAGAGTACATACACACATTCGTAACAAAATCGTAAAACAATTTCGGCCTAATTAAAGGCAAACAAAAACATTGCGCGGGTACAGCAAAACCAGAAGCAGCAGCAACGATTTCCTGACACATATTTCATCCCAGTGCGCTGCCCGCCCGCGTACCATATTTACGTGTTTAATTATAAGCTATAAAAGACAAAAAACGAGCATTGCAAGTTTTCAATTTCGCCTCGCTAATAAAACGTTTCATTATCAGCAATTTATTAGCGCCAAAGATGGTAGCGATTTCATGGCACTTTAATTGTTATCCTTGCATTATTGAGTGTCGTTCGAAAAGCACTTACGCTTCGAGTAAGCACTGAAAAATGCAAGTGCATTTTGCACGCCAACCCATCCACGCACAGCCAGCAACCCAAACAACCAACGTCAATACCACCACCGCCAAGCGCAAATTCAATTTGTGCCTTTCATTTGCATCCAATACGCATGTTACTTTAATGTTTAAATTCCGTACATTGCCCATGTAATTAGCTGTTATTTACGTTCGGCGCCTCGCTGTAATTAGCATCAACTTATTTGCGCATTAACTGATTAGCATTTAATACTGAATGCTAATGCGTCTAATTCCGAACCGATCGCGATTCAACGTCGCGTTTAGTACATTTCACGCGTTTAGAAGTGTAATAAAAATAAATATAAAACTTTTTGAGAGCAAACAGAAATAAAAGTCAATAATATTTTTCCAGCTAGACGTTTGATGATGAAAAGCTGTCAAGCAAAAAACAGCAAACGGACTTGAAGAGCAATAATATTCAGTGTGATGTTAGGAAGTGTATATATTTTTACCCAGAGTCCTCCGTAAATTTTGCGTTTGATCCTGGCCAGCATGTGTTATTTGTAGTATTATTACAAATGTATGCAAACATCAGAATTATTCACTCCTCCTTGCAAAATATAAACACAGACTGGTTATAAATAACCGACCAATACTTTGTTGAAGATCATGTGTCACATTTGATTAAATATCTATCCCAATGCACAATTTCACAGCATCTTAACGCATTAGTACGGCATAGAGTGCGTCACTCATGCCGAAAGAAAATCAAAGCTCGGGCAGTGGAACTGCTTCCTTCGTCATAGACGTATTCGGAAGAGCGTGGAAAGTCATAAAGCATAAATTAATCCGACGATTAATTCGTTGCGGCACCAAAAGGCAGGCAGCGCTGCGTCGAGTGGCGGCGGATCGACATTGACGGGCAAACTGCGCACCCACATAACATAGTGCGCACTATGTATTCACGTGCTCTATATTTTATATTTTGGGATGAAAGCATCCGATGCTGAATAATGCAAAGTATTCTAACTTAATTGCAAACCGAGCAAGGCACTCAGCAAAAAACATCATATAGGTACCTACATACCTAGGTACAATTTAATATTTGAACAAGCTCTCCATTCACCCCTGCAGCGATCGCTATAAGTTAATGGCATTAAGAAGTTTAAATATAAATAGATTTTTATTAATAAACTGCATTCATACAAATGCATGCCGGATGGATCAAAGTCAGAACTATTCATTGAAATGTGCATACGTGAAATTGATGATAGCGCAAACGCATTCAGAGTTAAAGAATTCTGAGACGAGCGTAACTCAAACGCGCAACCGCATTAATAATTTCCACATTTGTGCACTTTTCGCTCGATGAATGAATCTTCGTGCGCATTTGCTGTGAATGATACGTCAAAGTGCATTAGATAGGAAACATATTTCAATTAGTTGCCACTAAATTCGGGATGCATTTGCACAGGAAACGATCAGCACGCTTCTAGCATAAACTTATATGGTGATTAACGGTCAAAATGAAATCGAATTACCCAGCGAGTGTTAAAAGGTTTTTCTAACAAAGACAATTGCAACTGCCGATTGAAACTATATATTTGTTGCTTTTATCAGATATCGTTTAAGATATCTACGTGCCGAACAGGATCTAAAAGCGAAAAGGACGTTGACGCTCTTTAGGCTCCTGCAAATTAAAGAGGCTTTTTAACGCGTTGCTGCCACCGCCTACGCTTGACGTATGTCGCTCTGGCACCACACGAACCGAAAGAGAATGTAGGCAAAGAGCGATTGAATCCACTCGTCAGGTTGATTTATTCCTCCACCGTTTGCCAGGACACCGTCCTATTATCCACATGTTCACCTATAACTATCGGTTTTCTATTAGCCTTTCTATCAGGTTTCAAAGACGTTGATCCATTTAATTATAGCACTTATTTATTACCCAATTGATCTCGCCTCAACTCTGGACGTATGTTTGCAATAAAGTGCATTTTTATTCGTTGCGACATCATTAGTTTTACGCAAGTCCTACTTACTATTAGCCCATAGCTAATGCGCTTCGAGTAGCTGGCGTCACGCTGGAAAATATTTATATCTAAAACTATAATTTATAGCGCACTCAGAAATAGTTGCCTTGCCGGACTTAGCCAAAGACAAAAGCTGTGAATCTAAAATTAATTTGCCTCCCGCACTTCAGCTTCAGTCGCAGCGATGAATTTTCTGCCGCCCAGCTGACTATAGTGAATGTTGAATGTTGCACGCGCTGCCTTATATTTCAAATAACACGTGTTTTTCTTCTTTCAACTACTTGAACTTTTGAGTGTCATAGCATTCTCAGTGATTTCCACGACGCAGCATGTGCTGCGAATACAAACTAAGTGCATGTGCATGACTACGTGCTACATACTTTAGGCCACTGTAAATGCGGCGAAAGGAAAAGAAAAATTGGAGGCGTATAAGGAGCAGTAACAAGAGCAGGCAAGCAGTCAGCCAGATAGCGAAGAAGATGAGAGTTTTAAAACATTGTATGTATGTATGTGCGAGTCTCAGCTGGATCTCATCTTGAAAATCTCATGGCCAGCAAGCAGGCAAACACCCGAAGAAACACTTTTCTAAAGCATGCGTGATGCCACATCATTATCTAACGTGATTCATGTTTTATATATTTAATTCAACGCGTGTGTGCTTCGTTTAAACTTTTTCGCATTTATTATTTCTTGGATGCGCCGCAAAACAATTTTTTATATTTTATATTCGTTGTTTGCAGCATGAATTTTCGTAGACCTTAATAAAACAAAACAATGAGAATACCAGGAATTATTTGATGAATTATTCGCCACGACAAAGATTTATTTCAATTCAATGCATTGAATGCAGCCTTTGGAAAAGACCGAACGGTGGCGGCGACGCAACACTACACAACGCAACGCGTCGGAGCGGCGCGCATCTATTAATTTTTTATTTTGTTGAAAATTTATGGTTTTTGTATAGATTGCTCCGATGCACACGCGTCTCCCATTACCTACGCTATTTTCCATGCTAACATTTACGCACTCCTGTAGAGCCTCCCATACTGAATGTTTCATCAACATCCCACAAGGGGACAAAATCGATTCAATCGAAATTCCAGCCGAACGCACTCCAGCTGAAATAATTTGCAATATATTTCCGCGCCAGGATGGATGTGCGTATGTATGTACATATGTCGTATTCCAGTCTTGAGAGCACCGAATTGCAAGCGAATTTATAGGCTGAGACTGTGAATAAGTAAGTAACGAGAACTGATGTAGAGTTTCGCTAATTTTGAGAAATACGTAAAGAGCCTGGAGAAAAAGTGCATAACAAGGACAGCTTTCGATCGATGCTCGCGCATTGTTTGGCGAAATATAAGGTTTTCAAATGCGCTACTGTATCTGATGTTGCCCAAAGCTAATGTAAGCAAACAAACGATACTGGAACAAACAGCAAGCAAACTCCGCTGCACTAGCATCACAGTTGGAAGGCCCCTCGGCAGTGATAGTGCTCCTTGTTGAAAACAGGCATTCCTTGAGTCAGTGTTTGTTTGGATACAAAAATTTAATACATCATCGTCCTAGTTGGACGTAAGCTTTGCGCATGCATCTCGGAAAATATGAACGGCATGACTTTTTCACTGGTCAGCTGCCTATTAAGTACATAGAACACAGAACTTCAGATTGAAAAGTCATAAATTTACATGATAATTCTCAAATGTAATTACGACATAGTTCTGTGACATTTTCGAGATGGAAAAAATGAAGAAATACGCGTAAATCACAAAGTTTTAATTTGTTACTTCGTTACACCAAAGTGAATTAATATTCTCCAGTCATTCCATGGCGAAATGAAACTGCAAATGGAACAGCGCCATCAAAAATTACATTTTCCCGGAATCTCCATCGCGCTTGTAATCTGATGGAGTTAATTTTATTTTATTTGAAATTAACATTAAAGTTTATTCGCAACGACATTAATGTTTTTATTATCAATTATATTTCATTCCACCACCGACAATGAGTGTTTATATACATTATTTAATTCAAATTGAAATGGAACTAACATTGTATATTTGTGAAAATCGCAAGCAAGAAACAGCCAGGAATAACATTTCATCATAAACCACGTCCATCTCTTCTCAGAGTCATAAAAACCAAGGTAGTAAGTTGAGAAAGCAAGAGCATTGCCATACTGTTAAAAATGAGTAAAGTGCATGGTTGCTCAGGCGTTTTTACGATTTTAAGGGGCTACGTGCAAAGACCGCCGATGAAGATATCGAATTTTCCGACTGTAGTCCAGGCTTCAAGGCAAGTCGCTTGTGCCAGGCAGGAAAGCGTCTGTCATTATGAAGTGACAAGAACACGATGAAATATGCTTTTGTACGGAACTAATTACTAGGTCGTGTTCATTTTGGCATGTTAAGCGAACAGATACTGCGCAGACTGTGCAGGATTTTCTATAGATTATTTCAGCGCGTTTTACAAGCAGTCACAACATCCTTACTTAACCAGGCTTATCTATGGGCTGTACAGCGATATTATTTGTCAATTTGTAATTGCGACAGAAATAAAGAGAAATACTCATGAAATATTAAATAATAATGAATCCTATCGCGTCCTTACAGCGGAAACCATCGTAAAGCATACCAGCAATCCTTTCAACTATAAAGCCGGGTACTGAATATTTACATATCATGTATCTTGTGTTTGCTAAGAACAAAATACGCATAATCCTTATTATTCCCGCAGAATGTAAATATATTCCAATGCATGTAATAGTGATCTTGTGTAATGAGTGCAAATAACGCCATTTATATTATAGGTAATATTACACGGTCATATTTTTTGCGGCATAAATTCCTCTCTTGAAACTCTTCACCCGGAAGTGGATAAACCGAAATTCGTACCCAAGTAGTACGGATTTAATGTTCAAAGTGCTTGAAAGCTTTCAAGCGTTTACAAATGCACGACTGGCTGCAGAACCTAGAAGGGTTTTAAAATGTTTCGTCGCAAAGCATACATAATTTCACTCCGGTGTTCAAGAACGCGGCCGACAAGAGTCCCGGACAAGTACAAATTGAGTACGCGCTTGTTCTGTATCCAGATGCACCACACTTTTTCCGAAGGAGAAGAAGAAGGTGCCAACAGAAAGGCAGGAAATTCAATGCATTTCCGGACGAGTTAGTGGCTGTCCTCACCTGACACTGCGGATATTTGTCGTCCGGCTGTTGCTCGACCTTCCAGCCCAGCAGAGGCGGAATGCAGATGAGCGCCGACAGCAGCCAGACGGCCGTGATCATCACGACGGCACGCACCGGTGTCCGCTTCTTCAGGTACTCGACCGCCTGCGTGATGCTCCAGTATCGGTCCAGCGAGATCAAGCACAAGTTCATAATGCTCGCCGTACTGAGCAGAACGTCCATCGCAGAGTGAATGTCGCACCACCACGCACCGAATATCCAATAACCCATGAGCTCGTTGGCGAGCGAGAAGGGCATGATAACGAGCCCCAGAAAGAAATCGGCGACCGCCAAGGAGGCGATGAACCAATTCTGAATGTTCTTGAGCGCCTTCTCTGTGGTGATGGCGATGATCACCAGCATATTGCCCACGACGACGACGACCATCAGAATGGTAACGATGATGGACGCAAAGACAATCTGTGGCAGAGTGTAACCGCTAGGGTAATGGGGCACAATCGTTTCGTTCGGACCCAGAGTGCCGTTTAGCGTGCTATTATCAATAAGCGACAGCATGTCTTCCATGGAAATAGCAGCACGTGCCGTCATATTCGCCAACGCCATCGCACCGCCTCAATTAATCACCATCTTTAATTCAATTCAATTCAAGTCCAAGTTCAAACACTTCAAAACACTTGCATCACAATCAAACTTGCTCTGCATCTTTTGACCCGCTCGCAGGCTTGCTGTTTACTTTGTTCGTTCGTTATCTAGACGAGTGCACGTGTTGGTCCCCGTATGTATTTGTCACACAGTAACTGGTTATTCTTAAAATTTAATTTAAACTTGCTACTGATTGCTACTGATGCTCTGACTTCTTATTCTTCTTCTATGATTTCTTCTCCATTTGTTTGTTTACTACAATGTACCCGTTTTGCCCGAAGCTGCCCGTATGTCGGCGGTGCGAAGGAGAGAACTTAGTAGAGATGAGAGAATGTGAGAGTTACGAATAAATCAACACGCTGCTTTCAGCGGCAATATTCTACGAGGCTACGTTGCTTAACTCTTTTATCGGACGACCATCAAAACCAATTGCAAGCGCGTCGCGGCGCTCCCAGTGCGTGCGAACCAAACGATGGCAAAACAAAAAAAGTTCGCAAACTGTCGCGCGCGCTTCTCTTCTACGTGTGCATTCTCGGCGACGGCTTTCTTGGCATTCTGGAACCTTGCCGCCGTAGTTCTTCGTCGTCGTCGTCGTCGCCGGCCGTCGTGTGCCCATTCGTGGGCAGACACGTGCACGTCTTATGTCTGGCTGTATGTCGTAAGATCGGCAGCACCAACGACCAGCTCAGAGTGCGAATGCGAAGGACTGCGAGTCGCGCCACTCGCGGATCGGTTCGCCCATGTGGCGGCGGCGGTGCGCCGGCAATAGAAGCGCGTCGTCGTCGTGGTCGTCTTCGCGGCGTCCTCGGCGGCGCTGCTGCTGTCTGCCCGACGCTCGCAGGACATGTTACCGCCACGTTGCTCAAGCGCGCACTGTGCTCTATCCAGACACCGCCGCTCCCGGCGCCGGGCATGCGTCTCCACTCCCCCGAATTCCTGGCTCTCGGCGCCACTGTGTGCGTGCGTTGCGACGTCGCTGCCGCCGCTCCAAACGCATCCCCGCATACAGTATACAAAGTGTACCACAAACCCACCACATACTTAAGCCGCGTCCACAAACATTCAAAAACTTTTCTTGCTCTTCGTGATCAATATCTGCCTGCAAAAGAATAACTTTCCCTGATACATCAGTTTCTTGATCTAGAAACGTGCATTCTGAGTTTGGAACAGCAATTTCTGATACCACTGCCTTGATCATCAAGTCTCAACGTGTAGCTGCTTTTGTCTTTTAATTAGGCGCAATTAATCGCCGGCCGTTTCTATTAAATTTAACCTGTTAATGAGTTTTTCATATTTAATGGCTTTTAGCCGAGCGCTGCGCGTGGCGGCGAAAGGGCAGCTTGGCTTACTGGTAACTACCCGTGTGCCTAATCGAAACGAAAGGAAACTCATCAACTCAGTGTTCTTCGTGAGACGAGCCGAAAATGACGTATGCACATCGTTACCGGGCAGTATGATGGAATATTAAAAGAGAAGGCAGGAGAGCAAAGGAAAGACCCCGGCCGGCTGTTGTTGCTCAACCGGTGCCCTGAATTAAATGGTGCGCGTCCATTTATCATTCAACGTCGATGACCAACCATCAATTCTTAAGGCTGAAATCTCGTGAAACAATGCCGCAAGCGATTTGCTATTGTTGCCGAATTGTTACTGGATATATGGTATTCCCGTATGGCTGCAGGCGACGGCCTAAGTGTATCAAATTCCTGCTACTTACTAAAATAAATGGTTCGTTCTTATTCTTCTGTCAGATTCATGTTTTGTTGTACTGACACTTGCCAATGCTTTTATTCATTACAACAGAAAAGATTATCTTGAAAAGAAAAACCCATCTAGAAGCCAGCCTACTTGGTGCTGTGCTTGTTTTTCTTTATGTCTTCCGCTTAAAACTTGAATATATTCATGCTGCCTGATCGTAAGCGCGAAAACTTTTGCTTTTAAACAGTCGCAATCGGCGAACATGCTGGGATCAGCACGTGTTGTAAAACTAGTAACATCGTCGCCCCTTTACTATGTCATACATTAAAACGACATTACGATGCTGCCGCCCCCAATGGAGACACATAAACCTAGATACTCGAGAGCATGTGCGTCGTTCGATGTGCTTTCGCCCATTTTCCTCCCTTTTTAAAGCATGCACTCACAGCACCCAAAAGAGAGAGTCGAAGAGAGTGATCCTGCCTGCCTGCTTTTCATGCCGCCGCCGATCGGTTGCGCGAAAGTAAGCGACGACCTACCACAATGACGTCGATACTAGCAGTGAGCGTAAGCCAAATGACGTCAACGAAACGCTTCCAGAACTACGCCGGGCACCAAGGGATGCTGCACACATGTGGAAGCGTGTTGCAAATCATGTAGTTTTGCGTTTTATATTCAGCAGGAACGACACCTCGCCACCTCAGTGCGCATCAATGCGAATTCATTTCGAGCAAGTGCAACAAATAAACAAACCGCCAACGCCGTACATTCGCGCGTATTGTATGAATAAATTTCCACGCAAACTGCGCACAAAGTTCAGCTGCTAATGCGTACACTTATTGTAAATGTGGAACCGCTTTGACAATGCTTACAATTAGGAATAACAATCGGTAAATTTGCTTGTAAATTGCCATTTGTTCGTTTCCAACGAGATAGAAATATAATTCACCAACATTTCGAATTGAATACTTGTATTAACGCTAGATTTTCAACACATACTCTTCTTCAAAACTACCGTTTATATGTTTCTTAGTGAAAACTTATATTTTCGCGATTTACGTATTTCAAGGTTTACTATATGTAGCCCATAATACACTGCCGTTCATATTTCCAGGTAATTTTTTATTTATGATATCAACTGATTTAAGCAGTCATTTTAACTAAAATATTGGGAACGCCAATCATAAATTAAACAACACTTAATTAACAAACAATCATAAAAGTACAATAATAAACTAAAGCCTTGCGTCCGAAACAGAAATATTTTCCTTTGATGAAGAAAGCCTTCTTGATCTACGTAACTTCGGTTTTAAAGGTGTTTTAATTTTTGGAAGTGACTGATCGTCATCAGATTTATATTCATCATAACAAATTACTTCTTGGTCGTCGCTAAATAAAACGTTCTTGTTGGCTCTTGCCATTGAATGTGGTGTTATAGGTTTTAATATACTTTTCACTGGTGTCAACTGTAAACCAATATTATTACAATGAAATTCACAAAAGATACCCTTCGCAATTACCCCTTCAGTTTGCAAATTTTGGACATTGAGTGAAGCTCTCATAATCGCCATACCCGGAGAGTTTCTCAAACTTTTTTTACTTTCAGTGGTTAAAACGGTACGCAACAAATTTTGCTCCTTATTAACAATTTCTCTTAAAGGCGACTTAACCTTGAAGAAGCCGCCATTGAACTCAATCGTATCTGCTTTTAAATCTTGTTTCTTTGCTCGTGCTGCCTTAATTGCATCGCGCAACTTTGATGGTGCAGCTTCCTTGCTCCCTCTCTTAGGCATAACTCGCTGAGCAAGAGCTTTTAGTTTGGGTTTAGCAATCACAGGCAATACCTCTTCCCAATTATTATCACGTAATGTCAGTAGGTTTTCAAAACGTGTATCAATGTTCCGTACTTGAATCATTATCATGTCCCAGAACCCGTACAAATCCGTTGATGTTACATTTGGACCTTCACTTGTTATTCGACTTTGGTCGATTAGTTTTCGAAATTGCACCATTTTCTTCGATATTAGTAAATTTGATTGACCTGTGGCAAGATTTATCATATCACAAGCATCTTCACTTAATTCATTTTCATCCTAAAAAGTTAGAGCTTGAAACATAATTGCAAAGAAGGTACATACAATAAAATACTTTGTACTTATTCCACTCGTCAATTAACCGTTGAAGTCTTGATATCTCGTTATCCAACATATTGTAAAAGTAAGTTGATCCATCACTTGATTGCCTTTCTAAACGTTCTTTCCGTGCACTACTTTTACCCCTTGACATCGTCACAAATGGACTTACATTCATAGTGTTAAACTTTATATTCTGTGACTCCGGAGTAGTTGTGGCGTTATCTTGGCGCAATGTGAATGTGGAATTTAGGTTATCTGGTATATTCTTATCATTAACGTTCGATGGTTCTGCTTTTTCATCAACATTATCTGAAGAAATACTGACTTGCTTTTTTGGTGTATTTCTAAGACTTTGTCTAATTGGTGTTTTTTCCTTCTTTTTACTTTTAGGTGTTTTAGTCTTAGGGATCTTGTTTGTAGGGGTTTTGCTCTTTTCAACCGTGTCTACTGGTGAAACAATAACCTGCGCTTCATCTACGCCATTTTCTTTTGATATACCAACATCTCGTGATTCTGTATCACTAGATTTAGGAGTTTTTCTATATTTAGGTTTAGCGCTTGTTTTTCGCAAAGGAGTCTTAAATTCATCTGCAATAATTTATATAAGTAAAAATAAATACTATTGATAATTCCATATAAATTTAGTCATACCTATGGATTTATTATTCGCAGATGCTGCTGAATCATTAATAGAGAGTGTCACCTTCTTTGAAGCCTTTACCTTATTCTTAGGCTGTGAGTTCATTGGTTTACTAGGAATATTATCTACAGAGGCGTTTTTAGCGGTTGCATTCTGTCTTTTTAACTTTGGTCTATGCTTAGGCTCAGATTTTGTTTCCACTTTTGGGTCATTCTGTTTCTTGGTCAATGGTTTTATCACCTTTTCATATGTATTCTGCCTGCGTAACACCGGCTTGGCAGTTGGCTTCTTCAATTCTATTGGTGCTACGTTGACAGGGGCCTTAAATACGTGATTTGTTTTAGCTAGAGTGTATGTGTCGCTGTCTGTACTAGTCAGATAAACAGGCTTGGGAGCTTCTATATGGCAAGCCGCCTTGAAAATCGGCTTGGATCTAGCTCTTTCGGCTGCTTTCTTCTTTTGACGATTTTCCCGCCATTTCGCAAGTTGTTCCATTCGCAATTGTACCTCACTTTTAATGCCGTTATTTGTCTTATGTGGTTGTACTGAAACTTTCGGCGCAGACTCTGATGCCTCTTTAATGACATTCTTTTCTTTCTTTGCTTTTTTAACTGCATGTACCGCCGGTGTTGGTGGTAAAGGTGAGTCCGATATGTTTCTGTGCACAGAACGCATGTTTTCACGAATATTTTTCTTTTCCTCTCTGATCACGTCGCGAATTGAATTAACGTCTTTCATATTATTCTTTTTCAGGGTGGCTCTCAGGTATTCCACCAACGTCTTTGGCGATCCCATAGAAATGAACACTAAATTCTTTGATATCAAAAATGTGCCCTATGCAAAATATAAGAACTTATGCGTAAACGTGGCACTTGGATATAACATAATTCTTTTTAAACTTTGATATAAAATTTTATCTGTTAACTGGCAAACGAATGTAACTTCCAACACGCTAACTATGAGAGCTGTCTACAACGGTCAACACGAGACTGGATCCCAACTGACGCTTTTTGAAATATTCAGCGGAAAAACCCGCTGGTACGCGATACTAACATGTTCGCTGCTCACATATAGAGGGCAACTCAATACTTAAAATCAACTTTAAACATTATGCTCTACGTCAGGGATAGCCAA
>NBZA01000644.1:0-26588 GCA_003054995.1 Aleochara bilineata
TATAGTCGGATTGCTAGGTAGACGGCTGCTCAGTCGTTGCGTTGCCCAGTTAAGGTCGCTCAGTCGTCGTCGCCGAATCGACGGCTGCTCAATCGTGACGGTACCGGAGTCTAGTATAGCTTGTCTAACGCTATATTGCGATTTGAAAAATATCTTCAAGTGGGCTCTTGAGTGGACTAGGGTCGAACCCCAATAAATGTATCAAATCTATAATTTTTAAACTGATTATATTATACTTGTTTTCGTTTGAACGCAAAATTCAATATGGACCTTTCCTGATTTGCATTTGTTATGATGCCATAATATCAACTTGTGGTTACATTTATTGAGGTTCGATCCTAATCCACTCAAGAGCTCACTTGAAGATATTTTTCAAATCGCAATATATTAGACAAGCTATACCTGATGCATGCTTTGCGTCGCGACGCGAATGGATGAACACATATTAGGCTTATCGCAGTGTCATTCATTGCTATATAGATAGACATGATTATCATTCGTGGCGTCAAAAGCTGCCAAAGGTTAGCAAATTCATCGCACAAATGAAGGTCATAACCGCTAACATCAACATTTACATCAAAGCCACAATATTTGTTATACAATGTCTACAAACAAAGGTAAAAGGAATGTTAACTGAGAGCTTGATTGTGCTGCAATAAATCCCTACTACTTATCCCTAGTATTTATGTTAAATTTAAAGTTTTAAATATCTTATCATATTTGCTTGGCTATTTTAAATAAAGTTTAAATTACCAACGTCTAAAAAAATTATATGCACTCTTTCTTGGCGTATGTTATGAATTTATGTACAACAAGCTGGCCCAGCGTACTTCGTAACGGTTTATCTGACCCCTCACCTCCCGTTGTCAAGCTGTGTCACGCTTTAATGTGACCTCCCTAGAAATATTTCGTCACAAAAAGTAAGCCCCAATGAATATAGTAATTTATTAAAAGTAAGAAAATTACAATTAATTCCAAGGTTTCGCTAACATATAAAAGATGGCCTTCTATAAATTAATATTTCTTAATTATAGCATCTTTTTCAATGTTTTAATGGTTACAAACCTGGCCTGGAAGAAGAAGAAACCAAAAACGTAAAAATCTTAAAAATCGGTTTAGCCGTTCTTGAGTTATAATCTACGTGACGAACCCGACTTTCTTTTATATACATATATATATATATAATATTTGGCACCTCTGTCTTTAGCTTTTGTTTTTATTATATTTTAATGCAATGCAGCTTGCGGCGTGCGCTTACATATTCACATTGGTTTACAATAAATACAGATATTTTCTAAATCTAACAATATATTACTGAATTGAATGTTATGAAAAACTATTATAGGCACGACGCCAAAATTCTTGTTTGTTGGCGCTTCGCAGCATTACACATTGGCCGGAATAATCGGCTAATTGCACACACATTCGTTCTGAAATGTGGTACTATTTTTGTCTATGCCGATTGATAGAGCATTCCTGCAGAGTTTTGATTTGTTTCTTTAATGAGACACTAAATGTTGCTATAATTTGCATACATATGCTTTTTAATGTACTAGGTAAAATACTAGAGGAGTAGAGGTCTTTGCGGCCTCCCATAAAGTTTGAGAACCACTGCTATAGAGAATATGTACTATAGCTAATCAACAATTACACTAATCAACAACATTATACTTAGTTTAGCGCAGCGCTGCTCAAGCTTATTTACGAGACGGACCACATGTTAGTAAAAAAACTTTTTCAGGGACCACTAGATAATATTTCAGGGACTTTGTGGTAAGGACAACCTAAAATTCGACAAACTTGTTAAACATGGTGAGAATCTAACAATTATTTTCTCTAGTACACAAAAAAATAAGAATAAATTCATATCCAATATGAATCAAGTTTAAATCATAACATCATGAACCTTGGGGACGGCGTGACGGTACATGTTGGTCACAAAATGTCACGACAGAGATAGGGAGAGTGTTAGGGTATGTCATTGATCTATGCCACGCTGATTGGACAAGAGACGCTTTCTTACCCTACCTGGCAACGTATCGAATTAAAGGTCAACGCGAGGTAACCAATATAGGGTCGTGATTGAACTTGCCATTGCGTTCAATCAATGGTACAGGTGAAACGCGTAGCGTCGGCTACAATGCAATAGCCTATTAAGACGCCAACGCATCATATTCGCCCAGCCTTAGTTTTTTAGCGATAAAGAAGGCAAATCAGCAAAAGCGCCGTCCTGAACGTGTTAAAATGAATGAATACAATTTTCAAGTTTTGACTTCAAATTGTTTTTATAAATTATTAAATGTTTGATATTTATTATAGAATACATTGTTGGCTCTAAAATAAAGTGAAAATCTAACACGTGAAAATCTAACGTGTGTGCGTACGTTTGGAGTGCATAGATATATGTATACGATTATATCGATTGCAAAATCCTACAAAGTTGATTGATGTATCTCTTTTCCTATTATTGGACTTACTATTTATATGTCACTAGCTGGCCCAGCGTACTTCGTAACGCATCATCTGACCCCCTCACCCCCTGTTGTCGACCATCCCCTAGAAATATTTCGTCACAAAAAGTAAGCCCCAATGAACATTTTTGACCGCGTTTGGTTCCGCTAATATGTTTTATAAATTCATAATTATTAATTATAACATTTCTTCAATGTTTTAATAGTTATTTTCGTGTCCCAGGCGGTGAAAAATTCAAAAATGTAAAAATCTTTAAAATTGGTTCAGCCGTTCTTGAGTTATAAGCGTGCACACGGACACGACTTTCTTTTATATATATAGATTGCGCGCTTGAAACTTTAATAAACTTGTACTATTTTTTAATTATCAGCTATTTAATGCATGCATCTCGCACCGTTCTGACTTGTGAATAATTGTTTATATTGTTAACAAGTGCATCAATGACCAACACGGCGCGCTGCCGCGTTTAATTCGAATGCTAATTAAGATGTTTATCATCCGTGAACAATGCTACTTCGCTTCCGTTACATTCGGTTTTGTGCACTGCGGGTTTGCGTAGTACATCTAGATTTCATTAGCTAGCAACCAAACCACCAAGCACAGTGTTAACGTAGAAATGAAGAAGTAAATATACACAAGAGACGTGTAGCGCAATAACATATTTCAACCTCTACGGTTTTTTGGTATACATGACTTTTAATATCACATTTTATTCATTTTTATTTAGATGTCTACATTTTTCAATAATAAAGTACTTTTCGTAGAAGACGAGAATAAGGAAAAACTACTAGAAATAAGTTGTATTGTATAATTAGAGCATCAGATCAAGTTTAACGAAATAATGAAAACTTGCTTTCATAGTTGGAAAGTATTTTTAAGCTTTCATTGTTGATCATATTGATTACATTAGCTATGTAGGTACATGATACTGCAAATTTTGATTACACTTATATATATTGATTTGTTTTTTAAACGGTATTAAACTGGGAACTAATGCCGCATTTACCCTATTCTTCACACTTATTGTTATTGTATCATATTTTAGTTATCATAAGCCGCTGATAACTACAGTTTCGATTCAGTCATTACCGAAAGATGCTACGGCAGTGGACATAATTTAATAAATAATAATAACATTAGAATTTAATTGTTCTTAATTTTGAAGTTATTTTGCATTTAATTAAACAACTACTTATTAATGATGCCAAAGAAGTATAACTTCTCACGCGCGTACATAAGTACACACACCCTTTTTTATTTAAATTGAATATTTTGATTAATATTATTATTTACTATTCGTAAATATTAGTGAAGAAATTGTGTTTATATACTTTTTCAAGTGCTTCGGTACTGAGGTTTACTATCCAAATGTATTATTTTCTTTACTGATATACATTAAAATGTTATTATTTGTTTAGATCGTTGCAAATTTTTTTAGATGGTAAAACCTTCACATCAACAGAAGGCGTAAAAAATCATCTTGATCACTTTTTATGCCAATAAAAACCAGAATTTTTTGAGCAGGAAATAAAACTTTTGTTTATAAGTTGGCAAGGAGTCATAGAACAGAATGGTCAATATATATTTTAACAAAAAAGTTTGAAACAATAAAAAAATCGCGTTTTAATTTTTACCTAAAAAGTGCGGGGACTTTCCGAACGACCTAATATATATTGCAATTGCAAAGATATTTGAAGCTGGCGTATGTCAACTAAATACATTTTGCTTATCTAATATTTAATTTAATTTTGCGTAGACTGCTTGTTTTTTCGTATCAAAATTTAATTACCGTTCGCCAGACAATAAAATGAATTTTCTATTGTTCTGTGTAGTTCTCAATAAATATCGCTGTGATTGTGGTCGGTAAATCACCACAAAGCCATAAAAAAGGCGTAAAAACAAAACCAGAGCAATAAAAATAAATAAATCAAAGATGCCTTCGAAAACTCGTAATTGCTTTTCGTTCCTAGCCAATTTTTTCCGGGGCAGATCGGAGCAGTGAAAGCAATCAGCAATTAATTACTCACCAAACTTTTTCAAGGTAGACGATATAAAAACCTAATTGCTTAATTTAGTTGAAATTAAATAATGTTGTTAATAAATTAACAACATTTTTAAAGCTAAATTTGTAACCTGCGAGTTTGTTTATTTACATACGTACATACTTACATGTGTTTCATAATTCAATCAAATGATTTATGACACAGCGAGCTGTACAGAAAACTCAATACAACGCGTTGCAACGTAGTAATTAATTTTCGTATTTATTGAGAATTTAAGTACGTCTACTACGTAAGCTAATGGCTTTTCGCCCAGGTTGCAAATTACGTTGCAACTTGCTACACAAACATGATCATTGAATTGATTGACGATTATATTGTTCAATGCGTAAAGTACATATAACGACTTCTCATATTGGCGAATTTCACATGATTGATTATAATTCATCTGGTCGTTTTGCCATGTTTTTAATTTTCTGAGCGCTGCTTATATCCGTCCATTAATTTTCTTACATGCAGACTTTTTTAAAATTAAAAGTAACGTTACGATACAGTTCGTTTAATTGTACATATATTTTATTATATGTGAGGCTGTGGTCTGTCTCATACAGCGTCGCTCGTTGGTCTGTTTCTGGCCATGGTTGGTCAATGGATGCTTTTGTCATATGTCAGATTTAAAGAATATGTCGAATGGCGAAGGTAATCGTGATCCATGGCAAGGGTTACACTCACAGGAAACACAGAAAGTAATCGTCACAAATAGTTTATTAATTTACAAGACTGGCACGAGATAACGACCACGAATCGCGGGACGCACAGTTCGGCTTACAAGACCAGAATGTGCCGAGATCACATTCGACGCATCTCTCTTTACAATAACAAAACGTTCTCACGAACAAAAAAAGAAATGACTAAACATAAAACTGTACATAGCGTAAACACACAATAATAGTTTAAACATAAACAAAACATAAACGCACAGTCATCCAGATTTAAAACATAACATTCTTAGAACTAATCATCGGTTTATTAATCAATCGATCAATCTCCGACAAATATTTATATATCAGTAGATGGATCATCTTATGCTGTAACTGTTCTTATTTTGACAAGCCAACTTAATAATTTTTACAATTTAGCGCCAGAAAATTCTACTTTTGGCTTTGTAGTAGGCATACTTGAATTGTTCAACTTAGAAACTTAATACATATTTCAATTTCCTAATAAGATATTACAATAGCTTTTTGTACCATTCTTTTCTACGTCCAATCCACATCAAGTAAAGTTTAGATATTTGGAAGTAACAATAATAATTATTAACAATAATTATGCTAGTAAGGATGCATTTTTTTGTTATTCCCAGACCAGACCAGTGTTCTTCTATCAACTGGTAAAAACAAATTAACTTTAAAAAACCTATCCTGACTTCCAGTACAAGTTTAGTCCTAACTTTTAGCAACAAAAAAACTAATTCTTGAGCCTAAAGTAATTTTTTCTTTATGAATTCTGTTTAATTCCCAAGGCAGGCATATCAATATCAAACCATAGGGACTATTGGATCGTATAAAGAAATCTACTTTAAACTTTCATCCAGGCGTCCAAGCAAATTATATGTATGGCGGAGCGTGAAGCATAAACATCGTGATATTGTTGGAATGCAGCTCCGGACAATACGTGAGGGTGCGTTTGTTTACTTCGCACGCAAGAGAGACTAAGCAAGTCGCTAAAGAGCGTAGAATGCTCAAGTGCCTAGGATAGGCCTTGGACCGAATCGGGAGTGCTGCTGCGGGATGAAATGGTATTATCTTTAGATTCTTATTCGGTGCGTGGTCGATCCGAGTAGTTGCTCCCGGGATCGTCACAGCATTTCAGTAACGCGATTGATAGTAATTACAAGTATAGCGTCAAATGAGTGAGCATGTCTTTGCATTGCTACACCCGCATCAAATCACTCGGTTCATCATCTCCGAAATGTATATCTTTGGCTACACAATGTATCTTTTATTATGACTTTTTATCATGAATTAGCAACAATACCTATAGAATACTAATATAAAAAGAAAGGCAATCACGCATTTAATCAACTTTTTAAAAAAGTCTATTTAAAACTACTTATTCTAGCTTCCAGCCTAGTTTGAATAAAAAAAACATGACCAGAAATCAAATAGATATTAAAATGGTCCATGAATTTGTTAAAGAAAATTTACTTTTAACTAATTATCCTAGCGGATAATTGCCCAGCCTAAAGCATTACGCGCATAAAAGTTGTTCTTACGGCAATCGATAGATGAAAAATCAAAGAAATCATGAGTTGTAACTAAACTTTACTACAATTCTGGTTCCAAGGGGCGGAACATGTGAAAAAAGAGTCATTCTTGACCTCTTCCAAATTGATTCATTTTAAATATCATAGTTGTTTTAGTTCTAAATGACAGTTTTCATCTATTTAGAACTATATCATTTAATCATTTAAATGTATTGCAATTATTGTAATAAACTTGTGCAATGTTAAAAATATAAAAAAAATTCATACTTTTGCTTCTGGTTCTCTTATTTCTCAAGCAGAAATTATTACGACCTATACAATGGGATAGAAAACTTAATCAGGAATCCAATGATACTATTAAGTTTTTATAGAAACGATTAGGGCTGCGTCCAGAGTAATTTAATGCCGTCATGACAGGCTAATTTTCATTAGTCTAAAAAGGTCATTTTTACATCAATGTAAAAAATCTATAAACTTTATATAAGTAAAATTTCAATTTAATTGTAGTTTTATTTTAATGGTAAATTTTGTCAAAGTTCTAAAAAATGACTTTTTTCCCATCTCAAACTAAAATAGATATGACTAGTTAGATAGTCAAATAGTAAACATTTGGGCGGTGTACCGCGGTGTTGGTAACGTTTTAATTACACATTTCCAGACTAATTTCCGAGCGTCAAAGACGTTTTGTCATAACTGAAGACTCACGTATGATACAAAGCTTCTTCTTACATTAATTTATTGTATAAGCCTGATTAAATTCTATGAATTATGATATCAATTAAAATATAGTTGGTTATAATTTTCTAATACAGACCTCTTTAAACCTACACGTATGTATTTACGTTAGGTATACGGCTGTGTCCTGACACAGCCTACCCAACTTTTCGTTGTAAATTCGTAATAATTCCCAAACAGGACTAATATCAAAAGATAGGTAATGAGTTTCTCTAATAAATTGTTAAAGAAAAACAACTTTTAACAAGTTATCCGAGCGTCCAGCCAACTTTATATGATAAAACTTCACTCAAAAACTTTTTCCAATCACTTTCAACTTGATTTTTTGTATTAATCCGCAATAATTCCCTGACTATACTTATATTAAACTATTGGTAATTAGTTTACCTATATGAATGTATAAAAAAATTTACTTTGAACAACTTATCCTGAAATTTAGGTTTATTAAAATATAAAAATTCAAGCAACACATTATAATTTTTACTAGCGGCTAGCATAAGCTGTCTCTGTGTGACCAACTAGCCGGACAGACTCAGCCGTTCAGGGACTTTTTGAAACTTGAAACCTACCCAATCTATAACGCTTTTATAAAAGTTAATAAATTTGGTTTCACTGTAGTTCATGTTTAAATATTATTTATTTATTTCGTTATGTATTAACACTGTATTCGAACTATATTATTATTGAGACACAACCGGTTTCACTCACTTGAGCATCTTCATGGTGTATGGGGTGTGTATGTTTGTGGGTGCTTATATATTTGTCATCGCTCTGAGTTTTTCCTGTAATTAATATAATTTAGTGGCTTAAATATGACCATTACTTTGGGATTAACTTGGATGTTTAGGGAGTTGTGAAAGATGTGGTGGTTGATGTATATTTTTCGGTTCTCTATTGTGTTTAGTCGTTTGCTTTTAGGTGCGATGTGTTTAATTTTCATGTTAGATTGTCGGGAAATGAATGTATTTGGAAATGTAGAAAATGTAGAAATTTGAAATATGATGTGAATGATGCCAATAAAGGTTACTATTATATAATACCTAAGAAAATAAAATATAATAATTAGTATTTTTTTTAGTTTAATGTTGTATTTTAATTGTTCATGATTTCTCTAATTGTTTGGCTTATTAAAGAATTTAGTAGTTAGCAGTAATAACATAAGACGTTGGAACAATTAAAATCTGCCAGATTTGTTATCAGACAGTAATGTGTTTTGTTTGTTTTTGTCTGTGAAGGAAGGAGAGGAATGCGAACAATAATTATTCCCTAATCTAACTATTCTTGAAAACAAATGGCGCTTTTCGCACACGGCGCAATTAAATCGTCGCAGGCGACGCAAACGTTCTCCGCTCAATTAAATTGTGTTTGTTTATGCGTGTACAGAACAAACGCATTTACTAATTAGTGATTTTAAGCAAGCATTTAGATTATAACATTTTAATTCATTATCATCGTGCCTTTTGTTAAGTGTTTAAAAAAAAGCTTAAGCCTTAAAAGTTGGGTAATTACAACTTTTATGCTTATGTTATGACTAGCCGTATCGTCCGCATGCGCAGCGCTATACATTTGGTCTGATTTGATCTACATTCGGTTTAGCAAAATTATGTGTTGGGTAAACACCAAGTTTTGATTTATTACTTATAACTATGCTTTATTTATAAGTTTATGCGTAAACTAGGTCTTATAAATAAAAAGCTATCACAAATTAATGTTTGATTTGGTAGTGGGACCACGTGTTTGTGTTTTCGTGACTAAAAGCACGGCGCTTTTCAAAAATGAATATTCGTCTTTTTGTTTTATTTAAATTCTGTGTCTTCCTCGGTGAGTTATTGTTAAAATGTGAAAGAGTTTATGTGATATCAAAGGTATCTAAAAATTGAACTTCTTCTAAAATAGAATATGAGAATAAAGCCGATATTAAACTATCATTTACATAGGATTCTATATATATAGTACTATTGATTTAGTCATATAATCAGAAGGAAAAGAGAACAATTTGTATTACTTTGTGCGAAATTAACGCCTACTAAAGCGATGGTATATCAGGTGTATTTGCAATATCGTTGGAATGCGGCTCCGGACAATGCGTAACGGTGCGTTTGTTTATTTCTCACGCGGATAAGACTAAATAAGTCACTAAAGAGAGTAGAATGCTCAAGTGCCTACTTTAGACCTTGGACGGACTCGGGAGAGCTGCTGCAAGATGTAAATGGTATTCTAGAGATTCTTATTTGGTGCGTCGCGTCGCGTCGCGATCCGAACAATTGCTCCCGGGATCGTCACAGCATTTCAGTAACGCGATTGATAGTAATCAAAGGTAAGGCGTCAAATGGATGAGCATGCTTTTTGCATCGCCACCCCCGCACTAATCCACTCGGTTTCATCATCTCCGACATATATATTAACTATTGCTTTGCCTTTTATTTATTTTAAAACTAAAGTTATGAGCACAAAGGATCAGTGGTTTCTCTGCAGTGTGAACCATTATCAAATTAATCATTTAGGAAAAGCTTATAACTTTAGAGGACAGACTTCAGGTAAAGTGGATAGGAGGATAACCCAAATTTTGAATTACAATCATCACTTCAAATGTACTAACTTACCTATCCACTAAAACTTAGTCAACATTGTTGGCAGTAATTAATAGTGTTATTGATTAGAGTTCCACTTTATACCCTAGCAAAAACCTAACTTTGAAATTCAGTAATATGTTAAAAATAAAAACTTCTATAACGGGCAACAACAGTACTTGAATAAGACATTTATTTTTACCACACTAATATTATGTTTTAGGAATATTATAAAGTCATTATATATAAAACAAAACAAAAAAACTTTTACTTGAACGTGCATTTGCATTCAGTTCAGTGTTTACTAATGTTTTTTTAGTCCCTAGAGCAAATCAAGAAACCGTTAAGCACACCAATTTTTTTGTGTGCTTTATTATTCTTAACGCTAATGCTTTTAGTCTAATGTAGGTACAAACAAAGGTTATGTTTTATGATTTTGTCAAACATCTTAGGGGCCGTCACGCTTTTCTGACCTCCCTCTTTCCCATTGTCACGCTTTCTGTCACCCCGCTAGAAATATTTCGCCACCAAAACACATTTTTAAAATTGAAATAATTATTTATACTAATTAAAAATATTTTAACGGCAAACGTCACGTCACGACAAGCAGAGTATTCTTTGAATTTGTTTGACGTATTTTAGCAATTTGTCCAAAGAGTAGAAATCCGTATTCATTATATTTATATCCAAAAAATAGAAAAATTCAAGACAAGTCAAATAGCTTGATAGGTCTAGCACGAAGCGGCAACTTGAAGTTTCGATCTTAAAATATCAAGATTTAAAAGAAAACAACAACAAACAAAAATATTTACGTTTTTGTATATTTTCTTAAAATTGTAAAACAATTTATATAAATTTTAAACCTATAATTATGCATAGAAAGTGTGTGCTTTCAATTATCAATCAATAAGGCTTTTCTCTTAGCCCTAAAAAACTCTACATTTGAAACAACACAGCAAGTTTAGATTTGCAAATTAATATTTTAACATTTAATTTTGGTCCTAAGTTAAGGTCTACCCTCCTAGCAAAATGTTCACTCTAAAATGCATTACAACCGTATAAATTGATGAGAAACAGCTTTCAAGCATTGACACCACCACATTCACTTCAAGTGTCACAAGAGACGTTTCATCGTTCATTACCAGCGCGTTGCCTCGTGCCAAATTGTAAATTCAACGAAAATCAATTGAATGCAAATTAATTATTTGCCAGCGACAGCAGCAAATGTATCATCCATTACCGATTAGAATTTAAATCAGCATTACATTTGGAGCATGAAACGACCATTAGTAGCAGCAGGGCAATAATCAATGCAGATTATTTATAGATTAATCAATCAAAATAATCGAAATTCTGAACAGAACAAAGAATTGTACTCAACACCAGTATCTTTTAAATCAAAAGTTAATAATCTTAGAGAATATCTAACTGTAAATTAAAAACCAAGCATTAAGTTTTTAGCATATTTAATGTTAATTGTATTCATAACTAGAAGAGTGAGTTTTACATTTTTGCACTGTGTGCGATTATGCTCGAGACAATGCCGTATCACATAGAAGGCAAAAGCTATTAGCATGATTACCTACATGATAAGCCGTTTTGAGTTTTTATGTTGGGAAAACAACAATTATCACAAATTTATATTGTACGTCAAATTGGGCAAAATTTGTCTATAGTTACTGGTATTGTCATCTTAAAGGATAATACTGTTATTGTCATCTATTCACATTTATTTGTTGTTCAAATAACTATTTTGTAGTTCAAATAACATAAATACATATGTCAACTAAATAAATGGGGGCAGAGTAGCCTACATCGTAACGTCGCTGGTTACGAACAAAGGAATACCGGTTTGACCAATATAATGGTTGCAAAAATTTAGCCTCCGGTAGTCTTATTAACACCTTTGACTATCGTTAATCAGAAGACTTCTTCGCCTTGGGCCAGGCTAGCAATCATCCCCATTGTCGTGATATGCTCATAGTACCCAGCTAGGTCTGGAAGAAAACAGGTAATCCTGGGGCCTAGCCCGTCAGCGACACGGGAAAAGAAGAAGAACTAAATAAATAAATAGAAACAGTCAAAAAAAATTGCGTAATTTAGATAGAAATCTGGGAACATATTACATTAAACATTTAATGTAAGATGCATTTTTACTGCGGGCTGGTCCTAGTTGTGTTTAAGGGCCTGCTTAGACGACACAGTTGTTTGATCAATCGTCTGTTCACATAAACTGTGCGATCGTCAGTGTCAATGCTGCTCCATAGTGGAGTATACACGTACTTATTATTTGGTCAGACAATCGCACAGTTTTATGCGTTTTTGGCAAGGGTTTGATCAAGAAATGCGCAGTTGCAACATTTGTTTATGTTTAAATTGAATTAAAAATTTTAAACGCGTTTTTCTCAAAACTAGGTGTTTAAAGTCGGTGTTCACTCTAGCTCAAAAACGACTGCACAGATTCATACAGTATGTAGGTAACATAAAATTCTTGTGTTTGATTGAAGGATTTCGTTCTGTTGTAAAAACAAGCATTGTTATAAACAATAACCTGAGATTGTTGCTTCAAAAACCAATTTTTGACTGTAACAAGCATATTACTAAGATAAAGACTAAACCTTCAATCAAACATAAAATTATTTATTTATTTATGGATATTTTTTTATTTGAATAATTTTGAGATAACCTGTTAGGAGTTAGGATAAACACCGCAAAACACAATTTATAAAACAAGGTCAACAAAAATGGCCATAAATTCAAAACTAGTTATCAATATTTTAATTTGAGTTTGTAATAGGCATAAGGCCCAAATTATAATTTAGTATTGTAGTTTTTAAACAATAGATTAATTTACTAGCTAAAAGAAATTATTGAAAAGACTCGCCGAAAGCGCGCACTGAGTGGACCTAGCTCCTTGAGATGTTAAGGTAAAATGTTTGATGTTTTCTTAATATCGCCAATGTTGAGTACATTTGTTATATTTTCTAGTTTGTATCTGATTACTTTATTATCTGCAAGAGCCATGGTCGATATATGCCAGAGAATATATAAAGGAGATTTGTGTTCACTGCTTTCTTTGCCACATTCACTTAGCAAATATTAGATTTTGTATTGTATTATTAATTGTATTGTATTATGTATTGTATTGTATTAATTGTATTATTTCAAATGGTTCATTTTGTGCCGAGTTGTTTTGCCAAATAATTAAAACTTTTTAATCGTGTAATTACCAATCCAAACCCGAAAAACGTCTCATCTGTCTGATCTCTAAACTTTTGAATGTCAATTAATCAGTAATAATCTGCATATAAATTCCTAGACAATTTCTATATCGATTTGATAATGTAGTTACAAATCGTTGCTATAGTTGATTGATTCACAAATGTAAACAGATATTCTTACATTATTTTACTTAATATTCTGTACTGCATCTGTGTTTGTGCATATAACTCAAACCTTTATAAGCAAGACAACTGACTTGTAAGGACAATTTTTAAGAGTGTAATTTAACCCCAAGAAACGCCTAGCTCAGAGCGCGTAAAAACCACAAATGATCCGTAAACGGCTATGGGCGATTACCTAACACGTTTCGCCTTTGATTGCGATTTTGTCTTCAAATGAATTTTGTTTAATAAAATTATATTATTTTTAAGCTAAAATCAATCCCCGTGCAGCATAAAAAACCATATAAATTAGGAAAACACAACAATAAGCAAATTTTGCATGTTTTTGATCAAGTAGATAATAAGTGAAAATATAAATTTAGGAGTGGAATTTATTTGGGTTTAATTCTTCATACGCCAAAGATCCGCAGAAGTAGCAACGATTATTTCTTCTCGAGTCAGTAGGATATTCACTTCTTTCTAATCAGTGTTAGGATGGGTTAGTATAACTTCCAGATAGTTTAAAGTAATACTTTAAAATAATTATAATATTTCTGTGTTCATATTTATACTTTTAAATCTGAGACTTAAATATAACTACAAAAAAATATGTTACGTATAGTGAGCAAATTAAGAGCATAATAGAATAAAAAAAAAACATCTAGAATAGACTTACCATAATATCTAATCATCAGACGCAGGATACTATAGTAAAGAGCTTTGTGGCATATTTAATATGTGCCTTACTGGGAGTTTAACTCACTAGTGGTGAATGCTTGGTTGCCTAGTACCTATTCAGAATGCCGGCGGCTGCCGTTATTGCCGCCCACCAACTGTCTTCACACTAATCATTTAAGCCTGGACTATACACTAGCATCGAGCACAATGCTTGTTTCAATCCAATACCAATCCTACGAAAACGTCTTGTTCACAACCTGCATATTCTAAATTTGCTTGTAGGGAAAACTAGATCCATAAGCATGTATTTTTCATATCCGAAAAATATATCAAATTATATTAATATGAACATTTTTGTATAAAACAATTTGATTTATTTAATATTAAAAAAGTAATAAAACAATATATGTAAGTAGTCGTGGGTATTTTGTAGAACAGACCATAAAACCAAGAACTGTATGAGTATAATACACCATAGGAGCAAAGTGAAGACAAAGAAACAGCAGCAGCAGAAGCAACAAATCCTCACGTTGATGAGTTGCAGAATTCCGGAGAATATAATAAAAATGTTCTGCGCATTTTTAAATGCTAGTAGCATTGTTAAATGGTCAGTTATTGAATATATAAAATGCAAAAATTTTTATCTAAGCGCAAAGAACGTTGTTTTTTTACTCCGTTGGGTGTGGGGTTTTGTTTTTGTTTTTTTACTGCGGTATTTTTTATATATATAATTTTTGTGTGTGCAAATTGCTAAATAAAATGCTGTTTAGCAAAGAAAGTAACGTTACTTGTAGATCTCCTTTTAACTTAGCAATGCTTTATTTATCACTTAAACCTTAAACAATTTTATAAAAACGACAGAAGTTTACCATAAAAAAACCAGTTGTAAAAACTTGTTATAACACCTCGCAGAACATTCCAGAACACTGAATACACCTAAAACTTTCGAGGATAAAACACGCGTGATTTTAAAGTACAGCGAGATACGCCGCTGCGAGGCGATTGACCGAGCACGACGAACTGGCGGAGCTCAGCGCTATCGACCGCTTTTAACAGCTAGAACGAGAGCCCTCTGCCGGGTGTTTAACCGCCGCCTTGGCCGCCACTGTTGTTGCAATTGCATACTATAGCCTAGTCTATATAATACTAGACTATACCTAATAATACATACTTAATAAATTTAGTAGGTAGATAATTGTCGATACACAGTTATCAGAGCATACATAATAAATTGATTTAAATTGATTTCGATGTTTAGTATAAGCATTTAACATCAAATTGCTTTTAAATAGAAGTACATTTGTTCCTATATATGTAAATAATATGCATATTTATGCGTATTTCATTTATATTCTGCTATCAAGTATTTAGTACCTATTATATAAATATCATGCATTATATTTTCCAGATAAAGGAAGTTAATTTGTAGTCTTGCAACGAAATAATCTATGATCTATCTTATTCTCTTATGACAAAAAATATTTGGTGCATGTTTGCTTGTGCGTTGACATGTGTTTGTGCATGCTGCAAGAGGTTTATTGTGAGCATCTGTATTTAATATGAGTATCTGTATCTAATATTAATTCGCTTCGTTCATTTAAAGTTTTATTTTATTATTGAAAAATTAATTAGAAGGGTATGCAACTTAAATTACTTTTTTTTTATTGACTCTTTACTCAAGTAATTACGCAAGAGTACAATTTCGTTGGACAAAGAATACTATTTTTGACAATTGGTACCTATCGAGATAAAGCCGAGCCATAACAGCCAAACCGTTTACAACAAAATAATTGTTGATATTACAGCTTAAACAAACCCAACCTGGCTTAATTTTATCTAACGATAAAATAACCTAACCTGGGTTTTAAACAATGTTAGTCACTCGGTGTTCAGACGTTGAAACGGACGAAGGTGTCGAGTTTCGGTCCCGTGTGTTTTGTGCATTTGTGTTATCATGGTTGGTTATTGGTGATTCTTATCGTGTTGCGTGGTGGGTGGGTGATTGACTTACAGTAGGATAGAGTGACCCACTACGTTCTGCTGATGAAAATCAGCAGAACGTATTGCAAAACGCAGCATCTATGTTGTCGGCCGTGGACGTCGAGCAAATGCGTGCTAATAAACTGCTTATTGTTGCTACGTGGCTGTATAGACACGGCGCAATCTAAGGTGTAATGAACAGTGGCGATGGACCCGGTGGCTCTGCCAAAGTAAATCTTAAACAGACCTCTCTAGCTACCTGGCGCGGTCGGTTGTATTTTAGCCCTCTTTTGGGTTTGGGCGCATTGCCCACAAGTTCAGCGCTACGCAAACTGAGGTCTGCGGGGTAGTCATTAGTGGTCCGCGGCACATAATAAAATTTGCATTAAGCAACATGCATATACGTGGTTTTATTAATCTGGTGGTGCCTGAAATGGTATGTAATGGTTCCTAAAAAAGATTTTTTTACTTACATGTTGTCCGCCCCGTAAATAAGTTTGAACAGCGCTGCTTTAGTTTTTTTCTATTAGCGGGTTGTATTGTAAATCGAGCCCCTTTCAAACTTTGTATGCAAGGGCTTCGAAAAGGCCGTAAACATGCATGTTATTGCCCAAATGTTTTACAGCCGAAATAGTGACGCATCTCTCAACGATGGACCAACCAGTGGTACGGGCGAAAGGGCTGGACGGGAGTATCATGTACCTGGCAGCTCTTTATGTTCCGTATGACGCGTCGCGACGCCGAGGAAAATCCTCCAACCCAGGAGCTAGTCAACCTTGTTCAATTCTTGGAATGGTCACCACATGATGTGGCACTAATGCCAGAAGTAGGGCCCTGGCTGACTATATCAGCTCAACCTACCTGCACACCACAAACATGGGTAACAAACCCACCTTCATCAACAGAGTGAGGCAAGAAGTGATTGGAATCACAGTTGCCTGGACTAACCTGGTACCGAGGGTGGCCAATTGGCACGTTAGTACCGAGAAACTCTGTCGGACCATCGGTGGATAAGGTTTGAGGTCAAAAGGACAATCAAAGTCCACCGCAATTCAAGAATCCTCGCAGGACCGATAAGACAATTTTCAATCTATAATTACTTAAAAAACGAGAGATTCATTTGATGCGCACCCAATTCAGAAGGCCAACCAGCTGCTGAGAAGGTGGATAGGATCACATCAGCCTTGGTGTCTTGCTTCCAAGCAGCTGGCCCCCTCAATTCAATCAAGACTGCTGGGTACAAGAAGTCCAGTTGGTGGTGCACTAAGTTAAAGGATAAATGTAAGGCTACGCGCAAGTCATACAGTACGACATCACACGGAGGAGACATAATCCGCCTAGCAAAGGCAGCAGAACCTTTACAAAAAACACCTGAGACGCAAACAACGTGTTTCGTAGAGAACTCATTGGCGTCTCCGCTACAAGCCAGGGAGATTTCCAAAGGATCCCACGGAAATTATTGATACGCTGATGGTCACGCACTTTTCGGACTATAAAAAACCCTGCCCAAGAAGACCAGTTTACAGGCAATGTCATATCCCCGAAGACAAATTCGGTGCTCACAAGGGTATTTAAGGGAATATTTTAGCTTTATAAGGCTGCGGGGGTTGATGGCATATTTCCTGCCCTACTTCAATGGTCTATCGACGAACTCGGAAGAAAGATCCTGGCAACTTTCTGTGCATCATTTCATCTAGGAGTACTTCTTCCAATCTGTCGGAAATTCAGAATAGTGTTCATCCCAAAACCGGGAAAGAGCGAATATACAAATGCTATGTTCTTCCGGCCAATCAGCCTAACCTCCTTCTTTTTTAAGACGCTGGAAAGGCTACTGGAGTTAGACTTGAAACTTAGCACTTTCATTGAACGGCCCCTCCACAATGCGCAACATACGTACAGAAAGAGTCGTTTAGGCCAGTGCACAATGGATGGGTCTGTCTCAGTGGACTTTTTCAAATTGAGATATTTGAAATTTTTTTGGACCATATGAAATTTATGGACCATAAATTTCACATACGAATTCGCAAACGAAATTTCAGTTAAATTATTTGGTTTAGTCGAAAAATGTTGTTAAACTTGGATGTTTATAAGTTGTTAATTTTCTAAAATACTACACACAACTGTGATCTTTTTTTTGTTATGCTTCCTCACAAATATGTCACAACTACATGTATAAATACTTTAGTCCTTCATCTACACATTAGTATAACTTTTGTTTTGAAAATCTTTATATTATATAAGTTTTTAGGCGTTTTGAAAACGTTCAAAAAACTCTTAATTTATGAAATTGTGAAAAGCCGTAAATGGGTTTTCATCACTATATAGATTTTTGCGATTGCTTTCTAACCCAATAAGTCTAATAAACGGATTTTTGCCATTTTGGGATTTATCAAAAATGTGAACTTTCTCAATGGAAACTAAGTTTCCACTAACTAAGTTTAGTACTTTAATACACATATTATTTCACTAAGAAACATTTGGTAATATTAAATCTTGGGTTTGTCATTTATAATGTATGAAGAGATGAAGTAAAAGCACGAAAACATGCATATTTTTCAAAACCGATCAGGCATGTACTTGAAATGGATTGTAAATTTACCTAATTTAAATAAAATTTGATTTCCACCTTAATTTAGACTCTTTCAGTATTAGGACGGTGCCCATAAGTTGGTAACACCAAAGAAAGAACATATTTATAAGTATATAACAGCAAATACCATTACAATAGCACTACTATTTCCTGAGATATTCTTAATGAGACGAAATACAGCCGACCCAGCCAATGTGCATTGGACATTCTGCTTTTGGGTCTGGGAAATACCAAGATTTTATTATCTACAATTGCTCTTTTTGCGAGCACGTTTTGTCTCTCTACTAGGGGTACTTCAATTTAATTTATTGCCAGAATATACCAGCGGATGGTTAGGCCATGTTTCCACCACCAAGCTTGCCTAAACATTTTGCTACGCATGTATAAATAGTGGTAAGTTATGAAATAAAGTCAGTTGCGTTAGAAAGTCCGGGGTCACTGTAACTGTGATGCAGTGAAGAAAGTAGGCACACCACCACCCCATTCAACAAGGTGTATAAAAGTTTCCAACAATTTGACTGCTGTCATACTTGGTTCCAAAGGGACAAGCGGCTCTTCGGGGTCCCGTTCGGGGCGACTTTGTTGCAATCATTGTCGTCAAGCCCCTATCACACGCCTTCTCGTGGCGGAACTGTTGATCTCTGGCTTGTCAGAGTACTGAGTGTGAACGGTCAAACTCTGAGCCGGGGAAACGGTCGGTTTCAAGGAGCTAGCGAATGTGATTTGTCAAGCTCTGGGCAGGACCTTAGTTCTGTCAGCCCGTACCTCTCGCAGCATTGGCTGTGAAACAATCTGAAAACAGCTGTGATCCTGTGGCTAGATTGCGTTTGCCTATAATTTTGTGACTTTGGTCCAAAATCTTACAACTTCGTAGCATGGAGTACATGGGTAGTACTTGGTTGGGTGCAGGGCTTTCGTATCTAGACACTAGCAGCTGGGTTAAAGGATAAGAGGAGGAGGGTCGAATACCAATGACGCCTGGGTAGAGGCACGAGGTAGCGGTAAAATACTCTCCGCGACGGGATGTATCCCACATCAGTTGGGGCGCATAGTCCAGCGCTACGGGGATTGACGAACCCTGGATGACCAATGTCACGCTAAGGAAAACGGGCAAGCTACGGCTAACAGGGCTGAGTACGTAGCGCCGCGGGCTAGGGTAAGGTAAGGCTTGATACAGGAGGAAAAGTTGGTCACTCAGTACTCCCCCAAGCTGGAACGACAACCGAAGTCAACTGCGACCGATGATTTCCCGCAGGTAATGGTGTAGGAATAAGGACGCTTCTGAGTTAACGAATGCGGGCGGCATCCCGCATAGGCCCCGTCGCCATGGTCCAGTGTGCTATCCAATCTTGTCGAGGGAAACACGAGCAATAGGGCTACTCTTCCTTATCTGCGCCCTGCCATAAGCCAGCAGGTGAAATATTTGTCGGCTACTTCAGGAGGGACGGTGAACGCAAGGTGCTGACATCGAAGTGGCGTGGGAAATAAGTTCGCTAGGTTGACCGTCAAGGGTTGAACGTGCCGCTTAATCCGCAAGGCGGATAAGCAGTGGCTTCACACAGTGGTCCACACCAGCGATAATGCTGTCATACTCATACTCTGTTTTCGAGTATCTTTAAGCGTAATTGGGAATCAACAAAATGGTCTTTCGAGCCAGATTCATTCGTCAAGTATAGTAAAGTATTTCTGCAAAGGTCGACTTCATTCTGCCAGCAACGTGCCATCTGTGGATCCTTTCGTCTTACCATCAGTCCGCACTGCCATCCATGCCTTTTCAGGGTGCGATTGAAGTGACTGCAGTCGCAACGCTTGCTGTTCAATTAAGGTAGGAAGTTTTCAGTTTTTTTTTCCTTTTCGCCATTTTCTCTCAGAACAATGAGAGAAAAAAATCTAATTCAAGAGCGCGGTAACTTAAAAAAACCGTGGACAACCTGAAAACCTTTTTAAATTCGTTAGACTGACCCAGCTTTCTTCCAAAATAGTTACGGGAATGTCAAAAGTCGCATGGACAAAATGCCCAGCCTATATGAGGCCTTCTTGACCACACAAGCTGCAATTGACGCCACTTATGATAGTGCTTTACCAGATTGTTAGTTAAAAGAGCGTGAAAGTTATGATAACTCATATTTTGAGATTCTGGGTAGAATGCAGGACTTGGTAGACAGCTCAGCACGACCTCTTAGTACTAGCGCAACAATCAGTTCATCATCCGTACAAGTCAAGCTACCTAATGTAGGTTTGCTCAGTTTTTAGGGCCAGCCACATCAATAGCTGGAATTTTGTGACACATACGAGTCGCTTGTTCACTTGAAAGCTGGTATCACTGGCATAGAAAAATTCCATTATTTGAGAGCTTCGCTAACGGGTGACACGGCTATTATTATCTCAACTTTTCTGAGGGCGCCTACGCGGAAGTTCGGTCCCTTTTGTGTAATCGCTTTAACATCGAAAAGGCCTCGATTCAAAATTATGTCAAAATTAATTTGAATTCAGAGCCCATTACTCGCGCATTGTCAAATGGATTGCACAAGTTACTAGAAAGCATCGCGCGATATTTAGCGGCAATAAAAATATTAAATGAGCCTATTGATAATTGGGACACAATCTTAATCTACGCGGTTACATCCAAGTTAGATGCAGCTACTTCCCACAAATGGAAAAAAGTATACATGAGGTGATATAAAGATCTCCCTAAGTTTTTAAAAGAGCGCGCAACCATTTTAGGGTCAATGGACCAAAAATCCATTGTGCCCAAAGTTGCGCTGGTTTTTAAACCAAGTAATTTCTTCTAGCGGTACCCTACACGCACATTGCCCGCCATAGCCAGCGTTGTCAAATTTGTCGTGGCGATCACAAACCGCCGAAATGCCCAATATTTCTTGCAAAACCTTTACATGGGCGGTATACCTTGCCAAAAATCAGCGCCTACGCGTCATTTGTTTAAAAAAAAAACGTGTATTCTGTGACAGAACACAGTCGTATACCTAACGTGAATACGTGTATGCTCAGAGGAATATGTATTAATAGTGTAAACATTTGCTATAATAATGCATAAAGAGTAAAACAAATAGTTTTAAATAGTCCATATTAACTACGACGTATTTACGTCAAAAAATTAATAAAATAAAAAATAAATATTTCGGAGCGTGAAACATAAACAACGTGATATCGTTGGAATGCAGCTCCGGATGATGTGTGAGGGTGCGTTTGTTTATTTCTCACGCGGTTGAGACTAAACAAGTGCCTACGATAGGCCTTGAACGGAATCGGGAGAGCTGCTGCGGGAAAATGATATTCTTGAGATTCTTATTCGGTGCGTCGATCCGAGCAGTTGCTCCCGGGATCGTCACAGCATTTTCAGTAACGCGATTATTAAATCAGAAGTATAGCGTCAAAGGGGTGAGCATGCCTTTGCAATGCCACCCCCGGTTCATAAACCACTCGGTACCACCATCTACGACAAATAAATAAATTTAAAAAAAAACAGGCATTAGTAACATTAGATTATTGTTGAAATCGCAAATAAACTAGCAGCGTAGGCAAGGAGCGATGTGGTTCAGTAGACACAGTCGCCGGGCACTGATAAGTGGAGTCAAGCAAGCGCCGGTTCGAATCCGGCTTGGATGGGTGACCGCAACATTCGACTGCAACGAGACCGCACGGGACTCCCAAAATTCTAGGACTACCAGGATTCAAGCCAAGAGGACACCCCAGGACCCCGCAGGATACAAGGACAACCAGGATTCAAGGACCAACTATAAAAGCCAGGAAGGACGCCGACCGACCCCCAGAAAGGACCCAATAAAAAAGCCTTTATACCGTGTTGGTACTTTGAGTGATCGAGAGGCTAGTTCGTTAGACGGCGTCACACGTAATCCGTCGTATCTGCGATTAGCCACTCCTTGCTTGGTGTCCTATAGCACATTTTTAGTTTTATTTTCTACGTTTTATTTATTTTCTAAGTTTTATCCGTTATTTTGACGCAATTTTGAGGAAAACTCCAACGTCGAAATCCAATATCTTGCGTTATGATTAAGAATGGACTGGGACAGAAACCCGGTTCCGGGTTGCCGCAGATTGATGGAAGTAAACATTGTTCCTTAAGAACAGGCCAGGTACCTGTAAACTATACTCAACAAAACAAAATGTTTTCCTGTACAACCAACGTACAAGCAAAACTACAGAAAACCACCTTATCTAGTATCGCGAGAGGGGCATGCAAGGGCCCTCACGCTTTGGAGGAAATTCTATTCATCAAGTGAAATCGGCAGAAAAGCAATTCGCGTCTATATTCCCACGTTAGAATGTAGGACTAACGTATTCACTTTTCTATTCCTCTAAGGCGTTAGAAAGGTGAAAAAATACTGACGCCAAAAAAATTAGGGTTGTATAAGGATGGGTTTAGAAGGAATGGTAAAGTATCACGATTTACCAGGCAGTAACACAGATTCAGAAACAAGCAGTGACTGCTAAGCGGTACCGTGTTTGCAATCGACGCTCCTTGCAGAAGGACCTGTTTTTCGCAAAGTGTCAAGAAATGTCAAGAGACACTTACAACTCCAAACACGACGGCCTGATTTAGATTCCAGTCCACAGGAGCAAAAGGGATAGCGCGGAGGCGGATGTGCTCGCTAGTCGTAGGCGTCATCACCGGGCATTGCGCGATGGGTAGACACACACCAAAGATATAAATCACACCGCAGCACTGATGCAGAAGTTGCAAGAACGAGAACGAGAGGTCTCAAGTTAAGTGCAGGTAACTGTGAAGATGTGAGAGATCTATTGGGAGCAGGGACTAGTAACATTCCCAATTTTACCCAAAGCTTTAGCTGGTTTAAGTTTAGGATATGGTTTCAACTAAGAGCAGTGGTGAGACAATGGGCCTTTGGATTAAGTGGGCGAGGCGCGGTGGGGCAGCGGTACCTCTAACTTGGCAAAAAAATTATGAAAAGTGCAGAGAATTGAACACAGCTCAGCACTATAGCGCTGGCGCCACCGTTACGGTAGCGTGTTATAGCAAGACATGTACGCATTAACACGTTCAGGACGGCGCTTTTGCTGATTTCCCCTCTTTATCGCTAAAAAACTAAGGCTGGGCGAATATGATGCGTTAGCGTCTTAATAGGCTATTGCATTGTAGCCGACGCTACGCGTATCACCTGTACCATTGATTGAACGCAATGGCAAGTTCAATCACGACCCTGTATTGGTTACCTCGCGTTGACCTTTAATTCGATACGTTGCCAGGTAGGGTAAGAAAGCGTCTCTTGTCCAATCAGCGTGGCTTAGATCAATGACATACCCTCACACTTTCCCTATCTCTGTCGTGGCGTTTTGTGACCAACATGTGCCGTCACGCCGTCCCCAACGTGTTAAAAGTTGATTATTTAGAAAATAGGCAAAAAATTGAATAATTTCAAAAAATCCAATAACTTTAGATTTTGAAAAGGTTAAAATGATCCTTTGGACTGCTTTAGAACATATCTAAAAGCTTATGTGTCTATCTTTTCTTCAAATATAGTTTATTTACAGTACATTAAGTTTATAGCAACTTTACACACATGTCTAAAGAACTATACATAACTGAAACTTAAAAAACTCTGAACTTACCACAAACACGGTACAAAAAAGTGAAAATAGTGGTATCTATTGTGTTTGTATCACTTCAGTACTGAGGGTTGTAGTGGACATAAGGATGACGTAAACAACAGTCATATGATTATGTACTATTAGTAGTATTAGTTGTCTATTGAAATATGGACACATAATAATGTATTTGAAACTGATTTTTTTTAAATTTTTTGTCAAGGTCAAGCGTTTTTGGCTGTAGCGTGTGACGGTTGTCTTCACCACCCAAATCTAAACCTACTTACTGATCGAATGTTTTCTGTATCTGAATACATGGTATGCATACAGAGTGTCATACTTTCATTTTGTGATGCACTATTGGCAGTTTCTTTATATTTTGATTTAGTCGATACAGTACAATATGAACATGGAAACAATTGTATTTACAAACCGATTAAATATAACTGCTGCAGCTGTTCTTTACTTACAGAATTTGTATATATGTAAAGGTAAATTGTTTAACACCTTACATTTACGTATAACGATAGCGTTAAACGCATGCTACAACACATTTGTAAATGTGCAATTTATAGAAGCTTTTAATTTTAACCTATTTTAAATCAAGAATATTAACTGAGATAAAGTAATGAGCAGTAGGTTTAGGCTTTTCTTAATTCATTTTGAGTTACTTTCAAAAGTAACTTGTTTTATCCTTATAAATATTCTTACAAAATTGTTAATTTAGTATTGTTATCAAGTAACTCGGATTATAACTTGTAAATGATATTACACTGTTAATCTTGTATAAACCTTCTTTAGATTAATATTATAACACTCCGAATAATATGTTGACATTGCAAGATAAAAAACACTTAATACACATAAATATATATAATCTAAATAATCTGATTTGTGTCCACCCATTGTAACATATTTATCTTCAACGTTCCAAAACTTACATAAGTTATAAATTGTATTATAAAATTCAAGGAACCACTAGTGCTTTTTGTTAGTATACATTATACATCAAAATGTACTGGATAGCTTCAGCAGTTTTCTTGTTTGCAATTTCTAATTGGTAACGGTTTTAAAAGTGTTTTATTTTGTTTTGTATTCTAATTTGAAATTTATAGCGTTTCTACAAAAACAAATACAGATTTTCCAGAACATTTTCTTTTTGGAGTGGCAACAGCAGCGGCACAAATTGAAGGCGCATGGAATGAAGATGGTAGAAGCCCTTCGCAATGGGACTTTATTGCCCACAACACAACTTATATTCAAGATGGTAGCACATTAGATATAGCTTGCGATTCCTACCACAAGTTCAGAGAAGACGTACAATTAATCAAGAATCTTGGATTGAACTTTTACCGATTTTCAATCTCTTGGTCACGGCTCCTTCCTGATGTAACTGCACCTGAAGGTATTTTATCAGCGAACAAACATGCTGTTAGGTACTATAATAATCTTATCGATGAACTGATAAAAAATAATATCACCCCAATGATCACTCTTTATCATTGGGATATGCCTTTAGCGCTATACCAAAAAGGCGGGTATCAAAACCCTAAAATTGTAAACCTCATGACTGAATACGCAAACGTTGTATTCAAATTATTTGCGCATAAAGTAAAGTATTGGTTTTCCGTAAATGAGCCAAGCCAAGCATGTATGCTAGATTATATGACAACGCCAAAGAAGCAGAGGTCGGTTGGTATGAGGTATGTTTGTCAGCATCACTTATTACTTGCTCATGCGCACATTCACAAATTATATCAAAAGAGATACCAGTGGAGGTATCATGGCAAAGTAGCTATTGTGCCAGATACTACATGGTATGAACCAGTTAGCAATAGTACTAAAGATATTGCAGCTGCAGCAAGAGCTTTGCGAAACATGTTTAATTTCTACTTGCATCCGATTTATTACGGAAATTATCCAGAAGAAATGATAAATGAAATTGGTGAAATAAGCAAAGCGCAAGGGCTAGAAAAATCAAAACTGCCACAACTCACAAAAAAACAAATGAAATTAATAAAAAATAGCAACGATTTTTTTGCAATAAATTATTATTACGGGCAAGTTCTTTCTGATAATCCAAATCCAAATTGGGATGTAGATACTCCGGAAAATGATGCTAAAATAAATGTTCTAACGAGCAAGAACCACGAAACTTCAATTTTAGGTGAAGAGTATTATGTAAGTATTTATTAACATTATTCTACAATTTAAAAAAAATAATTGTTATTTTCGATCAAGATTTATGCACCACATTTAAGAGACATACTTAATTATATTAAGGCCCGTTTTTACAATCACAATTTACTCTAGGGTTAAAGGTGGAAT
>NBZA01000649.1:19027-31648 GCA_003054995.1 Aleochara bilineata
GGAATCGAAACGTTAGTTAGTTTTGAATATTTGGGGGCAGCGCCAAATTTCGGGTATTTACCAGTGGCAATGCTACCCTCACCAGCCGCCCCCTACCCTTACCCTTCGACGAGGCGAACGCCACCGAATGTGGCACGCGAAAACAACAATTCCGCCTGCCTCTGCCGAATATTTCAGTCGGCTAGCCGCCCCGTGCCATTGAAAACGAACTTCCGCCGCTCATTGACGATCGCACCGCGCACCGGCAACCACGTGCCATCGCATTGCCAGCCACCGCTGCCGCTGCCGCCGCCGCCAAGCGCATAGTCTCGCAGTGCACCGTCTACGAGACGCACGCATAGCCGCCACCGCCGTCGCCTTCGTCGACGATCCGTTGAGTGCCAGACAGGTTGGTCGTACTTTTATCACTTTTAAATTTACTTTGCCAATAACTTGATGCGACTTTTGCGGAGACTGACTGCTGGTCTATCTGAAAACTCCATTAGGCGACCACTATCCGAACTATTAAACAAGTTCATTAACAAATTGCGCGCGGCACGCATCAATTTTCTTAAGTGCAAAACCGCTGCCGCCGCAAATGCTCTTACGAGCTTGAGCCATTATTATATTATTGTATTACCTTAATAACTTTCGCGCTTTCAATGTGCATTAGTTGTGCAAATCGTCAATCAATTCTGATGCGGTTCCCAAATCAAATTTCCAATAGAATGCGATATGAGGTAGGAGACATCAATTCAATGCATTTGCCAATAAATAGCTCATGCATGTCTCTGGATGAATTGATCATGCATGCTCTGGATGGCACAGATGTTGTTGTTTCCTCTCTTTAATTAGCCGCCGAACGTGACTGAAGTGACGGAAGCGTTAAGCGGATTCAAATGCTCTCTCCCATTAGATATTATTTTGACGCTGTTCGACAAACAAACATTAAGCGCTTTTAATGAAGTATGTAATGCCAACATCAAAGCATCTTCTTCTCCCCCACGGTCTTGTTCGTATTCTTCGCTGACAAACGACGGTCCTTAATAAATTGAAGAACATTTGCGCATTGACCGAGTTGACAAGTGTTCGCCAAGGTGAACTATTAATGAAGTTGCCTCCGGGGCCAAGAAAGCGCTCGACTCAACTCCGCTCAGCTCAGGTATCATAAGCGGAGATGATTTGCGATTTCAGGCGGATTTGAATGTCGGCCCAGATGCAATATCATAAAAGGGCGAGATGAAACTTTGGGGTATTAGGCAAAGTTCACATTCTGCAGCTAAACGACGCACGACGGCGCGAACGTAATTCGAGCAATGATTAAATATTTCATTCATTCGCGGACGCAAAGAAAGCACAGCGAATTAATTAAGAAAGTTGCCCGCGATTATTTAATTAGTAATTAAAGCACGCAAATGAATTGCGTGATGCACTCACTCGCTTGGGATTCACTGTCATGTAAAAGTATAAATTAAAATGCACACGAAGAAACAACACGGAAAATAATAATTGGACCGACAAAATTCGTTGTGTTGCCGGGCAAAACTATCATTTAGTTTGGTCAAAACGAAAGTTAATTAATAATATATAATAGACACGGATGTATTAACTCTAATTAAACATGCGAGTGCGCGAGTTTAATTTATTGTTAGGTTTCAACTGCAACAAGTTTGTTCACTAACAATACTACTTGCAATAATTTACACGCGCGGAATTTATTCGCCACCGACGCAAATCCTGGGTTAAAACGCTCGGCTCAATGTCAATGTCGAAGGGCATGTACTCGCAAAAAAGGGTGGGTGGCATCCGTACGATACAAAATTCATCAATCACCCTAGATTCACACTCGAAGCTGATAGTTTTGCTAATTAAAAAACCAACTCAACTCAGCACAGCACAGCACTACACTGCGCAACACGCGCATGCGTAATGAAAATTATAATTAAAATCATGGATAAAAGCGATCGATCGATATTGGCTATCATCCGCTTTAATTGAATTCGCGTCGTCTTATTGTTGTTAGCTGAGCTGACACAATGCACATTTAAGCTCTCATTTCCGTGTTTATTCGCCGCCTGCTGTCTGCTGCCTGCCCAGCATTGTGCCGATGACACATTGCCGTGTAATTTCCCCAGGCATTGATGATAAGCGGATGATACGCAGCGGGGTTGCGATTCTTCTTTCCGGCCGCTGCGACAATATAATATTGTAAGGCCAGCCATCAGCATTGAAGGCTTTATCTCTCGATGACAGTCATTCATTCCAATTACCTGTAGGTGCTCGATACCCGCGAATTCCCGTCGAAAGCGGTGACCCATGACCGACGCTCGCCTGCGATTGAAGCGCAACCTCGTACTTTCCAATTAATGCGTAGAAATTGGAAATTAAAGCACATCAAAGCGTTTTCCAGCGGAAATTTTAAATATTTTTTTAAAATCGCCACCTCTGAGGGTAGTTAATTTTCAAGGCTCCTACGACCCGCGCCAAATCAGGCACAATGATGCGGTTTTCATGAATAAAAATTCATATTATTGCCAAGCGGAAAACATATAACACCTGTCAATAATAAAATTATGAATATGTTAAAATTTAAATCAAAAATAATATTTACCTATTCGAGAAGTTTTATAACATCTGGTGCATTCCTAGTAGTGCTTCGTCAATTATCGACTGCCGATACATTTAACAACTCAATTGAACGTTTTCACCTTTCCACCTTTGCTTTTCACACCTTGGTACCGGCACGATGCCGATGGTGTGAAAAGTCTATGGAGTTGAGACATCACGCATTCAATATTTAGGAGTATGTGTGGAACCCTTACAGACGCTTAGAAACGTCCATTTGAGAAAGACTTCCTTTATATTGCTTATAGCTTGCTGGGTACTGATTGGCACGGTGCACGGTGTTTTATAAAGAAACCCAACTAAAAGAAAATTCTTTTCTATCTGGACAAACATGTCAATCGAGAGAAACAAACCGCTGATGAATAATGAACTCCAAGCATGTAGGTAAATGACATACGTTATTATTAAAACAAAGTGGTAAGTACCTAAGTAAGTAAACGTAAACGTGGAAACAAAGCAGATGGCTTGGCAAGCTATAACAATAAATTTCAACGCGTTCGCGAATCCAAGTTCCAGGAGTAAATAGTAATTAGTGATTGAAATCAACGGTACTCGATATGACGAAGCGATTGAATACAGTAATTCATGTAATCAGTGGCAACACTACTCACTAATAACAGGAATGAAATCGACACGGAACCTGCGACCAAAACAAGTGCATGGGCGCCATGAAAAACGCATTTATCACACAATCAATAAAAGAACCACATACGCACCTCGTACGTTGCTTAACTGAGTACTGCCCGGCTGGCTAGCAACAACCACACAAACAATCGTAAGTAATAACAAATAGTCGGCCGAACGGATATAGAAAATATATTTGTACGTCGCGTCGATTAAACTGATAAAACGCTGCGCGATCATACATGACATACTTCGAGGCGCGTGTATGCATGCATGTATTGTAATTAGGCGCCCGTCAAGAGGGAGAAATAATATGGAACGTAATGCATCATGCATTGATTCACTTGCACGAAGTGGAAATTTCATTCAACTGCCAAGCATACTCAAGTCATGCCAAGCCAAACCAAGTCAAGTCAAGTCAGCGTGCAATAATATTAATTTCGATTGTCAAGCTTTGCACTTAGCTCAGCTTGAGGCAGATCTCAGATGACGAGGTGTTATGTTTTAATGATAATAAAATATGATCTTTGCGAGGCTAGCACTATATAAAAGCGCTCTTGTGCTCTCTCCAGGGAGGTGTTTGGTGTTTGACTTTCAGGGTCAGGATTGTGTCGCCCTTGAATTCAATCCTAGTTAATGAAGAAGTTTACGCACCTATGCTATGTTCCAAAGAGACACATGTCACCCACTGGGTGGCTTGGCATTGCCAAAATTACCGCCCCCGAGGCAACTCGTCACACTACCACCACTATCTCAGGAACATCCTCAGCCGTGGTGGTGGGTGCTGGTGGCAGTGACGGGTATGCAGATAGATAGTTGGCGCTGCACTCCTTTCCTCAGGACGCTTAGGCCGAGCCCCATTCTGTGGCGTGGCGCGCGCTGGAAATTATGTAGCCGACATCGAACATCTCAGTGCTGCAGCCGTAAACGCTATAAAATTGAAGTGCAGCAGAGAGCACAGTGCGCCCTCGGTACGTTCCTGTTCCTGTTCGCGCTCCCACACACGGATGCTTCTTCGCCGCCAGTTTTGGCACTAGCACTAGCATGCGATGACGATGGCGCACTTCGAGTGCATGTAGCGTGGATCGATAGCACTAGTGAAGAAAACGCAAGCTCGCACAAAATTCGCCGCACTCACGAAATTCCCCAATGGGGCGGGCATTCGGTCGCATTCCATAACAGTAAGTATCTGAATTGCATTCAATTAAAATGCAGCGGGCAGCAGACAGCAGACCGTTTAGCAACCTGCCCAGCACTTTGTTGACTCATTACACACGGCGCCCACCAATTATGCCGCGTTTCCAATTAAAACTTCCACCTAAGCGCGGTCCATAGGCGAGTGAAGCAGAACTAAGCTTGACATACTCTTATGTAAGTAAACCATTCAGCGTGGCGTCTATCTCGCCGAAGAGCCTTCCTGGAAGGCGACAATTACCCTTGGTTATTGCTAAATAAACACCATTTCAATGCGTTTACTCGCGGCTATTCATTCGTGTCTTCTTCATCATCTTGTGCGTGTGCTTATTGGGCTTCAACAGCCACCGCACGCACAGATAAGTAAGCACTTCTCTTGTGTATATCGCCTTTACAAATGATAATATCAGGACGCGTGGGATAAGCAAGCAAGCATGTGGGTCCAATCATGTCAGAGCCCATTTGATCATTGAGTATAAAGCAAGCATCAGGGAAGGGAATGCATTGAATACCACTTCGGATTGCCGCTTGTCTTCATCAGTCGAAGTGGCGACTTGTCAGTGAGTGCCTCAAGTCGCAGGGTTGTATCGATTATTTGGCGAAAACGGGGTGCTGACCGCAGGTAACTTGCTTCTTCTTCGCCCTCGCGAATTGCGTCGCGGCTAAAAATACACACACCCCACTGCCCAACGAATATGTGCGTGCAAAACAGGACCGCACGCGAGTCCAAAGTAATAAATAAAACCGCGACCAGCAGGAAGTCTCCGTATTTGTATCCGTAACTTCAACTTCGCGCCAGGAATGAATGCCATTGTAACGCGTATGCGTTTTGTGTGTTATTTCTCTTGCAGGGATGGGCTTGGCGCATTGCTTCATCGCAGCCTAATTACAGTTACCTCTTCTAACTGAATAGGGCTATCAGTTAATCTCTACACGCACACCGCAGACGTATCTCGCATCGGTTACCAGCAGCCATGGCATTCGCTGCAGCACGGATGATTCTGAAGGATAAGCGCAGGAAGCCGTCCAAGGAGGATTTCCCGCCGAGGAACCGCAGCAAGGTACTGGGGGTTGTGCTGGTGATGGTAGTGATAAAGGATTCTTGAGCGAATTAATTCACGGCTCGTAATGAAACCACTTCGCGCCAGAGATAGTTTCCCACTGCAGTTGACAACTCGCGGCAGTGTGTATGTAGTTTTAATACAATGGGTTTGGTCGGAAATTCGGTTTGGTGCGCGAATGTAAATTAAGGTTAGATTAGTTTTTAATCGAATGTCATATTATACACATGAACCAGGCAATATCACGTACGGTGAATACTGCAGCTTTGATGATGACTCGAAGCTCAAACTAAACTACTCCGGTACACAGATGTACATATTCCTGTGGCTGGCGGCCTGGGGCTGGAACGCATTCCATTGCATTGCAATGCTTTCCATTCCATTCTAGTCTATTCTCTGGATAGGACAGGACGACAGCACGGGAGAGGTCACTAACCCGGATGTGTCCGGTGCACCAACCTGGGACACAGCTGGACTAAGCTGGGCTCTCACTGGAACCCCGGTGTTCTTAATACTTCTATGTCACTCTTCAAAGCATAAATCGTATTTGAAAACAACATTGATGTTGCCGACAAAAGTTTCAAAGCAAGTAATCCTCCAACCAAGACTCTGGGATCCATCCATTCAAGTGAAACCGCAGAAAAATACGGAAATCGCTGGCAATTGTGAATGGCATTACCCTTCTTTGAGCGAACGTAACTCGTCACGAGAAAGAGCAACTCATTACACAATGTAGTTACGAGTACGTTAGGCTGTGTACATTTTTCTTCTCCTTCGCTCTATCGCCTGCCTGGCTCTTCGTTTCTTTCCATTTCTTCAATTAATTCCAGACTGTGTACGCGCATACATAGCTCATAGCCAACAATCTACTGCACTATCTATCTGCTAAGTTGCTTTATCTGTCCTTTCCAATGTGGGTGAACTGTGTATTTGTTTGCAGGCGCGCAGTGGGAGCGCCAGTAGCTATCGCAGTCTCAGTCAGGTAACAGTGCGATCGTGCGTTACAATAATGTAGGTTACCGTTGCTGCTGCTGCTACCTTACGTTACGTTGTTACCATTTATCAAATAGTACAAGTACTAGACCTACAATTAGCATTAGCGAATTAGCACAAGAATTACCCATAGACTCGTTGACTTACCTACATAGTTACATAGAATACTTACCTCTCTTATTTCTTTTCGAATTAGAGAACTGTAGAAATTGATGTTTGATGCTGCACTTTATAGACTTGCATTTTTCTTGTTGCATGTTTTCTATCTACACTTTTATAACACAAATAGAAAATATTCAAGGCTGGTTGCTGATCGTCGGCGAATTCAATCAATGCGGCGTAAAAAGCGCAAGCAACCGAACGGAAATGCAATGCCAGATGGAAGAAGAACTGCAGGAGGGTGAGGAATACGCAAAAAAAACTGCAACGCGCTGCGCCGCGCGGCTGCAATCGACAATCAAGCCGACAAACCTAAACCTCGACGTGGCGTGTTCATTAAATTCGCATTCGTTAAATATTCATTGTTCGTCGCCTTCGAGAAAATAGGCGAAACGAGACGAGACGAAATGAAACGATTACGACTTTTGTGCAAGCGTTCTGTTGTTTCTAAATGCAAATCGGCGTTTCCGCTTTTATTACAAGCTTTGGCCAGCTTTGACATGGAGTAACACAGATTTAAACTCCTTAACGCAAACGTAAGCGCAGACAGAGATTAATCACCAGTCATCATTTCCATAAACTCTGAAAGAAATAAGAATCGAACGCGTATTAATAATTAACTTTCGAGAGGAGATTTTTCCAAGCCAGACGCAGTTTAGAGAGAAGAATTGATTGAAAGAGTGACTCACCATCAAAGTCGACGGTGCCAGAGGAGTCTGAATCGATCTCGGCGATCATTTCGTTCAGCTGGTCCGGCGTCAGCTGGTCGTCGAGGGCGGCCAGGATCTCGCGCAGACTGGATGTCGGGATGTATCCGTGGCCCTCCTTATCGTACAGCCGGAAGGCCTCCTTCAGCTCCTTCTGCAGCGCCTCGTCGTCCTCGCTCTCCAGGAAGTGCTTGGCGACGCGACAGAACGACTCGAAGTCCAAGTAGCCGGAGCCTGGCGGCGAGAACAAATGACCAATCAATATCTGCTCCCGGCGAAAGTTTACGTGCCGTGGCATGAAGTGCGTCGTCGGCTTGTCGGCACTTGCCGAAATAAATTACAGTGTACCGAGAGACGGCAAGAGCCCGTTTCCTGTTTGCGCCGCATTGCGCATCTTGGATCACTTTTTCTTATTTCTCTACCGACTCGCAAGCAATGTAATAACGGACGCAAAGTGTGGAAGTAAATGCACTGAATTAAGATTCATAATACAATATATGTACATATGTAGGGTAACTGATAGAAAAATCGCATATCGCCGTGGGCGATATGAAACATATTTCAAGCGCAAGCGCAATATCTTGAGACAGTTGAGCATATGGCACAACTACCCTGACGCGTTATGTAAACTACCCCGTCAACGCCAGCCCCAAACGTGGGACATGGAACCTGGGAGGCCGGTAAGGCTTTCGGCAAAAAACTTTAATCTTTACAAAACTTTATTTTACAACTTTCATGTAATCGCTGAGATGACGTGTGCATATATGCAAACGTCAATAAGTCCCCTCCCCAGCTGGCGATGCTAAATTAATAAATTAATTGCATCTTGATTAAACAAATTCAAATGCAATTAATTATTCATTAAATACAAAACCATAAAACTGAATTCCGGGAATTACAACAATAAAATATTCGAATTGATTTCCCGGGATGCATACCTAGTCGCGTGGCAATGAAAATAACAGCGAGAAAACAGTGATATGATATTCTGCTTGGTGTGTAACACAAATGCGCGTTTTTGAACAAATGAAAATGAACAAATACATTGTTCACGCTCTGGTTCAAGGGTACGATCGATTGGTTCCCCGCCTCCAGCTGATGTGATGACAAGTTGCAAGTTTTTGCCAATGGAAATTTTTAATATGGATTTTCCGGAATCGTTAAAAAAACATTCATACGGACACATTTCCGCCAGCTATAAAAATACGTAACTCTTTGGAGGCGCGAGTAGTGTACCTGCGAGCCATTCCATGGTTTATGTGGCTTATCATAGTCCGGGATCTCACAGAATATTATATAATTCATCGGGAAATAAATGCGCGCCCGGCACGTGCACCGCTCGCACGACACCACATTTTATCATTGCACTCTCTGGATGTGTATTCGTATTTATGCCCGCAGAAAGGTATGATACGCATACACCGCGGCGAGTGCATTTCCATTACGAAAGACCAACAACATTCAGCGTCGTGAATATTACGAATTCGCATTTTTCCATTCGCGCAGCGAAACAAAAGCGGCTAAAATGTTATTGAATACGATATTTCGATGCAATTCATATTTCGCAATCGATGCGATTACGTGCACGCCGAAATATCCAGCAACTACCTAACTGAATAATTCAGAGGAAGTGGACCCGCAAGATATATGTATGTACCTACCAGTATACATACGTGTGGTATAAGAAATTAATAGAACAGGGGCAGCCCTAAGGTGGTGGCGGCGCATCCACTTCGCTGCTACAGTAAGTAATTTATGTCGTTTCATATGCGCGTTGGCAGGCCGACCGTGGAAAACATCTTCTGTCTTCTGTTCTGCATGCAGTAATAAATCAAGTGCTAGCCAGCCATCAGGCCAGCATCCCGTCATATGAATTTATTTCCCTTAACATCTTGTACAACATTAACGACACACAATATTATAGCGTACCGTCGCGTCGCGTAATCAAATCAAGATCGATTAAGCGTAGAATTCGGATGAGCTCCTCGGTATCGGATAATGGCGAGTGTTATTAGGCACGCGAATAAATTGAAATTCAACAAAGGAATAATGTTAGCAATAACTGTAACAACCACATTACACTAATGAAAAACTATTGGAAGGCTAAAATTAATTTCAACGTCCGTCGATGGAAAAGTCCATGGGCTAAGCCAAAATTGCATTTCCACTCAATTCTATCCACGATATTAATCAGTGAATGCATATAATCCCCATGCGCTGAGTAGGAAATGCACAGGCATAGGTACGTTTTTCCTTTCACCGTGTTAACAAACAAACCAACAGGCAGGCAAAACATGCCAGTATCACTAGTTCAAGGACAAGCCTCGCTTGCCGAATATTCCCTCAAATACGTGCCATGACCGTGAAAAATCAGCAACAATTACGAGACTTTTGTTTCATTAGAGCGCTTTGCCAGAGAGGTAAAAATGTAAAGCCGCAGCTGCGACTTGTTTATTAGCGCCCTGCGCGGTCTGATGAATGAATGCACATGATTAAAGCGAAACGCAGTCCAATGCAAGGCAACGCAAAGCAAAACAACATAATAAAAACTCCATTGCGCTTCCAACGCAGTTTTCAACGTGTAGGTAAACACGCTCCCCTAAAATTATGAAAATGCGAATCCGAATTCAAATTCCATTTCCGTGAACGTAACCAGCAAGCTGCAAAACAAACTTTAACTTCAGTGGAAAATGTCAAGGTTTCGGCTGTGCAACGGACACCACGGGACTTTTATGCGCAGATTAATAGAAAGTTGTAGTTAACTAACGTTGGGTGAACCCAGACCAGAGGAAGAAAAAAGTGAGCTACTTCCCATTTCACGCGTGCTATCAGCTATCAGTGTTCGCGGCGGTTGTGACTTAATGCAGAAAGGGTTTATCGGCTTGCGCCCTTGCGCTTACGCGTGCGCTTTTTTCCCGGCAGCACTCATCTCGTTGGCATTGTGCAGCCGCAGCCGATCAAAGCGCATATAATAAACTTGGAACCGTTCCCATTTAATCAGTGAAATTCGCTCTAGTTTCGCTCACATTCGCATTCCCGTTCGCGAGTTTGCGAAATTGCGTTCGCTTTTTGCCCTCGGTTTCTTTGCTTTTCTTTTCTTTTTGTTGGTCTGAAAATGCATATATACACAAATGTAAGCGCACGCGTGATTTATCAAGTCGCAAATGCTTCAATTAATTGCAATACAAGCGGGCTTATTGCGAAATGGATTTAATTAAAATTTTAAACTCGCGCACTTACGCTCTTTACTTTTCTTCCCTTGCTATAAATAAGTTTCGTTCTTGCCTTGCCTTGCCTTGACGTTCGCTACAAACAATCACGACGCGAATATTGAGTGCGAAGCAGATTAGAGACTAGAGTTCATGCACAGACGTAGCCGGCACTCGTATGTTGCTCGAAGTGAAACAATTAGCAGGTCGCGTGCACCGAGACACGCGATTGCTTTTTTGGGTCAGGCAGTGCTGACCCCGCGACGCGAGCGCGACAAATTTTCACTTAGCCACCACTTCACATCACTTCGGGGGCGGTTTATTATTAGCTTCATTAATACCCTGACCGCAACGCAAAAAAAAGGGAAATTGTTTAAAAGGCACGCCAAGGTAACACTCCATACCAACTCAAACCGCTTATTAAATCAATCGCTGATTGATTACTAGTAAAACGACAATTTCTATTGATGCTGGTGTAAATGTTAATGCGCTTGCGCAATATTAATTAACCTTTTCCTAGCTAGCTGATGATTATGTCGCCTGACATAATATAATACATAATACATACATACATAACTAATTGTAAGAACCTAATTACTTCAATTTCCATTTTCCGACCTGTTTTTCCGGGCATGGAAATGCAGTAACTAAATGAAATAAAGGATAACCACAAGGCTGGTCATCTGTTTCTTCCGCGACGACTGAAAATTATACGTTTTCTTTTATTCATTCAATACGTACGCCGCCTTCGCCTCCTGCGCTTTCTTTTAATATGATGAAATATTCTGAAACGTTCTGCGGAGAGCTGCAAGTGCTTCTAATTGGATTTTGCGTGGAATTTCCCAGTCCTGCAGCGACTGTTATGTAATGTAATGCGAATGTAAACATAGCACTTCAGATAAGCGCCGCTCCAGTAGGACCAGAACCTGGTTGTATGCAATTGTTATTCGCGCAGAGGAGTGAATTGAAGTGAATGAAGGTGCGATTCAAATGTTCTTTGATAAATTAATAATAACAACAACAACCTGCACTTGGCTGGCGTGTGGTGCAAACTTATGTTTTGTTTTGAAAACAACAGAATTGAAAACAAAACATTACAGGTTTCTTTGAAACCGATCTTAAGCTACCGCAAGCGTAATAAACAAACAATAAACAGCCACTCACCGTCGGTGTCTTCCTTCTCGAGGATAGCCTCCAGCTCGTGGTCGTTGAAGGTGTGTCCTAATGTATTCAGGATCGTGCGGATTTTCTCCTTCTCGATGCGGCCGCGCTTGTGCGAGTCGAACATGATGAACGCTTTCTGCAACACTGGAGGGTAAATTGTTTATTTACGCGCACGTCACGGACAGCCATTGACAGCCAGTGGGCCGCAATACACATTATCGATTTGCGTCTGTTGATCAAGTTTGGACTTTGATTAAAAAACTTGGGCGCAAAGAATGTCGCTCGCAGACCAAAACTTTTCACAAACGTACCAGCAAACAACAACAACAACAAACGTACTCACTTTTTACGTGCTCCTTATCCATTCTGTGCTTCTCGCTTTTGGGTTTACTGATCAATCGATGGTCGCTTCAGTGGTAATTTGTCTGAAACACAACGAAGAGCGTTTGAGAGTTAGATGCGGTGCGATGTCTGGCGCGGCAAGGAGGAGACCGCCGCTTGATAAATGCCCGCGTGCAGGTTAAATTTAGTGGACGCGTACTGCAGGTTCGCAATTGGTAAGCAGCTACACGGCATCCTTCGGCGCTCCAGATTCAAGAATAATAGCCCTAGAAAAACGCCACCGCTATAAATCGCTCGACTTGATTGACTAATTGCGCGGCAATAACGCACAAAAGACACTCTCGGATCAAAGCAGCTCGTTAGCGACACTCGCGCTTTATTTACCTGATCACACAGCGCACCAAAGCAAAGCAACGTAAAGTAAAGCAAAGGAAAGCGAAGCAGAGGCAAGGAGAGAGAACGTTTCCGGTGATAAACATGCAACCGAGTCGCAGGCGCGAATAAATAAATAAACAAACATTCACAGTTGGCCGCAGATGTGACAACATGACCCTGAATCAGTCG
>NBZA01000651.1:19557-33621 GCA_003054995.1 Aleochara bilineata
CATGCAGGATTGTCGAATGACTGAATCCCACATAAGAGCGACGCTTAGGCTTCATTTCTTGTTTGGACTCCGATACACTTCTAGTGCCACAATACTGCGACACCAAAGTAGCTAAAATGAATAAATATTAATGTAACGAGACACACACGTTATATAAATATTTACGGGAATATTTGATGTAACAAAACATGTTTTATAAATAAACCATCACCTGTCAGTCAAAGATGTCTTATTGCCCTAGAAATAAAACAAATAATAATTTTTAAACATCCCAGATATGCGTGCGTGCTTCTTCATGTCTCTGACATAAAGCCTATTACATGACGTCATTGTTTGGTGGGTGCTTGTTAGGTCATTTAATGTTTGTATGTTAGTAACCAAGCAACGTGTATTTCCCTTCATACAACAAACTTCATATCAGTATCTGTCACCTCGTACAAGTTTTTAGACGTGTTACAAGCTCAAGTTTAATTTTTTACTTGAAAACTTTTAGCTTATATAAGTATAAGATGGATTGGAAGTACATTTACTCCATGGCAAAGATTGCCCAAGACCTGGAGGAGAAGAAAAAGGACGAGTTGCTTAACACCATAGCTTGGTTCGACTTCAGCGAGGAAGAAAACACCACCAAGAAGTCCCAAGCAACGATAAAACTATGCCAGGAAATCATGAAGTACAAGGCTGAGCAGGTGGAGTCCCTGCAGGAAGAAGTGGAGGAGCGCAGCAGGCAGGAAGACGACGAAGCGGAGCGCAGTAGCACGCGGAAGTCGTACGACAGCGATGGTAAAATCACTCCCCGTCGCGTGAGCATTACATAATTAACGAGAAATTTCAGAGCAGGAGATGAAATACCGCGCAGTGAAAGCGAAATTGCGCAAAGTTCAAAAGCAGAATGAAAATTTGCAGGAGGAAAAGAGCAAACTCAAACAAAGCGTTAAGATGCTCCAGCAGGAGCGCGCGTATTTGCAGGAGGAATTACAGAAGGCTCAGCGGGATGACACCGCCTCGGATGTGTCCGAGGTCGTCAAAGACCAACAGCGCAGTCTGATGGATCTCGTCGAGCAGAAGAACGCGCAAATAAAGCAACTGCTCGCGGATATTGAAGTATGGGCTTCCTTTTATACGTAAATTTCGCTCAATTTATACTTTGCTACTAATTTTCAGAACGCCGAGAGTGATAATCTCCAAGTGCGCGCGCGATTGGCGAGCGTGAGGGATGAATTTGCAGATGCCACTGAGAAATTGGAGAGTTTAGTGTCGCAGAATAAAGTTTTAAGTGTAAAACTAGCGGAGAGTAACGAACTTTACGAGCAAATCAAGCTGGAGAATGAGAGTTTGAAGAATCAAGTGGAGGACTTGATCGAGGATAAGGCCAGCAGGCAAATGGAGTTTGAGCAGTTTGCGCAGGAAATTGATAAGCGAATCGATGAGTGGAAGAATATACTCGCCGCCAAGAACAAAGAAATCGATGAGCTCAAGTCCAAAGTCAGCCAAAGTTCACACACGAGGAAGTCGTCGTCGTCGTCTTCCAGCTTTCACGAGAGCATTATACCCGCCGACGAAACGCAACTGAATCTCTTACAACGCACCATCCACGAACACGAAGACACTGTTATGAAATTACAGCAGAAACTCGAAACCGGCACACGAGAAATGCTCAAGACAACCGAAGTTCTCAAGCAAGTGACTGCCGAACGCGACCAGGCAACTCGCAATCTGCAAGACGCCAAAGAGACGGTGAAGAACCTCAAGAAAAACTTGAAGAACTCGCACGCGCGGTGTCAAACCCTCGCCGATGATCTGCAGTATCACGAAAACTTGTCGCGCAATCACGAGCGGGAAATTAAAGACTTATTAGAGAAGATCGCCGACCCAAACACCAAAGACCTGCTGGCCGAAGTTCAGAAACTTAAAAAAGATTTGCGAACTTCTGACAAGAAGGTTATTGATCTGCTAAAGCGCTGTAACAAACTCCAAAGCGACTTTGACAAAGTCGAGAAGGAGAATATAACCTTAAGACAACGCCTGGCCTTGGACGAGGACGACTTCGTAAGTACGAAATCAATCAACGTCCTTGACAAGAAACACAAAAAGCAGTTGGACGCCCTTAGACTGAAACTACAGTCCAAGGACGAGGAAAACCTGCGGCTGCAGATCGACGTGCAGAAGTTAACACGAAACGTGTCGGAATTAAGCGCGCAACTAATTGTCCTCGGCGAGACGCCCGCACAAAACACTATTGACTCATCGAGTGAAGGCAAAGAACCGGGCGCGCCGACAGGTAATAGAGATGAATACACGTCTCTCTTGGAGGAAAACGACGCACTTCGCAAAGGCATGCACGAGATTCTTGCGAGCCTCCAAGAAAAGCAAGAAACCTGGGATATAAAATCGGAAACCTTAGAGCAACTGCTCCTGGCGTTGGATGCCAAACACGTTTCAGGATGGTATCATCCTGCCATGAGACTCCAAGCAGAGTTGAACACCATCCAAGGATGCAATGCCAATCTCCGAGAGCAGCTCCGCAAGGCCAAGGACGAACTCCGCGAGCTGCAGGAACGCGACCAGCAGCGATTGACCAACGAACTTAATCTATATCCCGAGTCAGCACTGGCAAATTTAAACAATTACTTAGTTAATGTCCTGAAGAACTTCAACGTTGATGATAAAAATCACGTGAAGCTCCTTGAAAAGCTTGAGAACAACAAGAAAGAGTTTTACTTGATTCAGGAGCAGCTGGGTGTGATCTTTGAGCAGTACAACGAGGAGAAAACCCAGTGGGAGGCCGATTTGCAGGCGACCGAGGAGAAAATCAGCGAGTTGATGACGAGTAACCAGGTGAACGAGGAAAAGTTGAAGGTGATTCAGTTAATGACTGCCCCGCAGACGGATGAGGAAGTCAAAGTTCGGCGGGCGGTGGAAATGGCTGGGAATCTAGTGACTTTGAATAGGAAGATTGTGCATCTTGAAAGTGTCGAAGGAGAGTGCAAGAAAACCATTGAGAAATTACGAATGGAAATGCAAGAAGAGTATAATAGACTCACGATGAAAATGTCGGAGTACAAGCAGGAAAATTTGAGTCTTAAACTGCAGCTTGCCGAGTTGGAGAAAACCCACAGTAATAAATTCCCTGAAGATTTTTGCAAGAAACTCCAAAACGACTATGATAATTTACTAATTAAACAGCGTGACCTACAACGCGCAATCTGCGAGGACAATCAAGCCCGAACGAATGAGCAGTCGCTCCTGGAGAAGAAATGCTCTCTTCTGCAAGAAGAAAAGGCGGAGCTGCTAAAGAAACTTTCGCAGTCAAATCTTCAAGGAGGAGAGACTGGCCAGCTGCAGAAGCGTCTCGCCCAGGCGGAAATCAATGAAGCTACCGAAAAGCAACGCGCTAACCATATCAACTCCTTGTACGAATTAGTCAAGGAGCAACTTCTTAAGGCCGAAGAGCGGCACAAAGAGTTCCAGAAGTACAACAATGAGATTATGCATAAGAACATCGAGCTGCAGGAAAGTGTGAAGCACTTGGAGGACAAGATCCTGCATTACGTTGACGGGGAAGTCTTCAGAGCACTCGAGGAAGAGCGGTCTGGACTTGTTGCCAAATGCAACGCGCAGAAGATCGAGTTGTGCGCGCTGCGCGATGAGTTGGACTTGTTGCGACGCGATGCAGCGACAAAGTGTCTTTGGGCACACAACGATCAATACGAGATGCACAGCCTGCGGCATTTGATCGTCGACCTGCAGGCTGCCGGCGATGATAAGGCTGTTATCGCTCGTCTGTCGGCGGACGTCGTTAGTGCGCGCACTGCCGAGGCTGAGTTGCGAAAGAAATTCGACGAGACCCACCGTGACTTTGCCAATGCAACTAAAACCCATGAAGAAGTCACTCAAGCCATGCACAATGAAAAATTGAAGTACAAAACAGTTAATGACGCTCTCCAGCGCAAAATAAGGTAATTTTTTGATTTTTAATTCATTAATGATAATGAAGCCTCCATAAAGTAAGGAGGCTTTCCAAAAATTGCACTCGAATATTCCTTAGAATACTGGGTGCGAGTCTTATTAGGGTGTCAGCATGAATGCCCTCACTAGACGTTCATTGGAACATTCCGCTCCCCTAGACAAGGAAGGACGCGCGAGGGCACTTTTGTGCCCTCCACAATGAACCATGTCTTTATACCATCGAGCGGCACCAGTAGACCCATCTACGAGCGAAGGCTCCAACTCACTATTTCGCTGCCCTTCAATTACAGATCTCACTGAGTACTAACCTTCACTTTTGAAACTTTCAGTGACCTGGAGGCAATAATAAAACAACAACGACACCACTTCCTTGGCTATATCCCTTGTACCTCTGAGGAGAAACTCGTGCCAAAAATCTTGGAAATATCCAGGGTAAAGTCCCAAGTTTATGAGAAACTTTCCAACGTGGAAGGCGTAGAGGAAGAATGTCTTGTGATCAAGGAAACGCTCGAATCCAAGACGGACATTTTAAACGCCTTGAACCAGATGATACGCGACGGCGATGAGCAAGCCAAAACACTTGAGAAGTGGTTTGTGGACAAGACAAACGTCCAGCTGCAAGAGCTGCGATGCCGCAGGCAGGCTGAGTTCAAGGAGGCGCAATTAAAACACGCGCAGCGACGACTCCGCGAACAGGACGAGCAGATCGCGCAGCTTGAAGCCGAGTTATTGCAATCGATTTGTCTCAGAGACACAACTTCCTCCACGGTGGCCACGCATAAAGAAGCCAAGCTCCAGGCGGCGACCACAAATGTTGTAGAAATAGCGCCGCAGGAAGCAGTCCTTAAACATAATGCAAACACTCAGACGGATACCGAAGAGCGACCTTTGCCTGTGCAGCAAAGCCAAAACCAGATGCAATACAAGTTGCAGAAAGAGCTCGAAGACAAATACTCTGAAATACAATCCCTCAGAGTGAAAATCAGCGAGCTGGAAGCGAGTGTTAATTTATTAACACAACAAATAGCTGACAAGCAAAGTCAAGTTACGTTCTACGAGAAGCATATCATGGAAATGCAACAGAACTTGAAGGAAAACTTCAAGAAAGAGGACAAAACCCAGCCTCCGCCTTCATCTCAGACTCAAACTCAAGTCCAACTGCAGAATAGTGATGCAATTGCACAAATGCAAAATATCATCACTGAGAAAGAAAAGACCATCTTCGAGTTGCAATCGTTGCTGAAGAAAGACCGCGACGAACATAGTTTGGCAGCCTTAAGATTCCAAGAGGAATTGAAGCAGTTGCAAAGTAAACTAAAACACGAGCAGCAGCAACAGCAAGAACTTAAAATTAACGAGACGTAAGTCACTCAACTTTATACTTATAATTAAATAAATTTAATTTCTTATTGCGCACTAACACAAACATTAGACACAAAGCTAAACCTGCACGTGCTGCCATCGAGTTTTATATCCAACAAGTGCACGCCTTGGAAACGCTCACCAACGAACTGCAAACTTCGGTGAGCACTTTAAACTCTCAATTGATGTCCAGTCGCGAAGAATGCGCAAGATGGACAGCGTTAGCCAACGATCGTCTTAAAAATATCGATGGCCTTCGACTGCAGTAAGAAATCCTTACTTCACTTACATTTCCTATGACTTATCAAACTTTGAACATATTTAGGCTGGAAGAACAGCACAAAAACGAGCTGGAAGTGTACAAAGAAGAATGCGACAAGTGGCGAAGTGAAGTATCCACCTTGCAGACGTACATCGGCAGCTATAAGAAAGAAATCATCGAACTGCGGCCCAATATTGAGAAGGAACTCAAGGACAAAGACAATCGCATCCACGAATTGCTAATTACTAGCCGCCAATTAAAGACTGAATTACGCAGATCCAAGTACACTCCAATTATCCCCTTAAAAGAGGCAAAAAGTGAAGAAAACTTTGACGAAGTTAAAGAAAACCTCCTCAAGGAGCAGGAAGTCCTCCGCAAGCGCTGCGAACTCCTGCTCAGTAAGGAGAAAACTGCAAGAGAAGAGATCCGGAGTCTCAAAGGGCAGCTCCTTAAACGACCCATACTATCAGCCAGGAGTGACTGCTCTGTGTCTAAAGAACAACAGCTCTCAAAGAAAATCCAGCAGCTGGAGAAGGAGCTCGCTGAGACCAAGGAAAAACTCGAACACGAACGCACCCTCGCCGAAGCGCACCGCGTCAAAGTGAACGAAGACTTCGAGAAGTGGAACAAGCAGAAGCACTGGCAGCAGACGGCCGAACGGCTGAAGAGCAAACTCAAAGAGAAATCGGACGAATACGAGAAGCTGCAATCAACGTGCGCGAGTTACCGCGTGCTAATTGAGCGCCTCGAGCGAGAGAAGAATAACATGGAGGTGCGAATGAAGACGCTGAAAATCAACCTACAGCCGCAGGCGATCCCGTCTTCGAACAGAGACACGTGCGGGCACGAGTGGACCGAGGCGGAGAATCGGAAACTCAGAGAAGAAATTAGCACTCTCAAGGTGAAACTGGAGCAGCAGCAGCATCACGCCGGAGCATTGAGCTCTGCAATGCTGCAGGATAAGTTGGAGGCGCAGGAGAGGAAGATCGCCGTCTTGGAAATGTCCGCCAAGGTGAGTAAACGTTTGTATTTGCTTGGTTTGTTATTACAGCCGCTCAAAGTCCAGCCAGATTCCGCCAATCGGCGTCAAAACTATACCCTTTGTTTCCATCTTGAGTGGAAGAAGAGTTTTCTCACTTAAGGTGAAGCGGTAGTTTCTCAAGAACTGCGCCAGTGCTAGCTTTGACTGCACCATTGCAAATCTCATTCCGATGCAAATGCGAGGCCCGTCTCCAAAGGGCATATAAACCTTTTGTTTATTGCCTTCGATGTTGAAACGCTCTGGATCGAATATTTCCGGTTCGGGGAAGAACTCCGGGTCTCGATGCAGCGCCATAGCTGGTATCAAGACCGAAAGGCCTTTTTCTATATAAATCTCTGGCTTTTCGTATGGAATTTGATATTGTTGAGTACACTTTCGCAAAAACACTGGCGCAGGTGGATATTTCCTTAAGGATTCTAAGACGATATTATCCAAGTACGTCAATTGGCTGATCACATCATAGGTCAATTCCTGATCAAACTTTTCCAAAACTCCACTTAACTCCTGTCTAGCTTTCTCTTGAATCGCAGGATTTAGTGCGAGCTCCAACAAGGCAAAGCTTATGGTCGTCGAAGTTGTCTCAAAGCCTGCCAGGAAAAAAATGAACGCCTGAGCCGCAATCTCACTCATTGTGAGGTTGTCTTTCTTCATCGCAATCAATAATTGCAGAAAATCAGGCCGCGTCACATTGTATTTCTCCCGGTACGTGACCGTGTCTTCCACGACACTCCTGAAGAAGTTGGAAACTTTCGGCGCGAACACGCTCAGACGTAACAATCGCGCAATCTGCGGAAAACTCCTAATCACAACCATTTTAAACGCGTCCATCGGGGTTTGCGTGAACGCTCGTTTACCCATCATGCGGAATTCGGCGTTGGGGTTCTTCAGACTGTTGCATTCAATGCCAAAAGCACAAGAACCAATCACATCTGTGGTAAATCTCGCTAGAATGTCCTTGATCTCGACACTTTTTGTCCCAGAAATGTTGTTATTTTTTATAGTCGACTCTAATAGCTCAAGCATTTGCTCGCTGCATTGGAGAATCGACTCAAACATGTATTTAGTTTTCCCTGCGGTGAATGCCGGAGTCAGTTTGCTCCTCAAGACCTTCCACTTGTTCCCACTCAAGGAGAACAAATGCGCACTCACGGGATCGTTCTCCTCGTCGTAGTAAATTCCCCGATCGCTGAAGTATTGGAAGTCCTTGGATAGTATATTCTTGATTAACTCCGGATCGATGGCGAGGAAAACTTTGCGGGAGAAGAAGTAAATCCCGGCGAACTTGTATCCTTGTTTCTTCATCACTCGGTAAACTTCACACACTTTATCGTTGACGCTTTCCAAGCGGAAAATCACGCGAAACATATTGCCGAAGGGGAAAACAGGTGGAAGTGTAGGAACATTGCGGTTTTTCCAATACTTGAACGCATTCTGATAATATAAGTATAAAACACTCGCGAGGAGAACAACTATTGCGACGAAGAGTAACATGTTGAATGCACAACACGCGATCTACACCGTTAGACAGAAGCGTTTCTTAAAAGCTGATAATTGTTTTGTATATTTGTTCGTTCTTTTAGGGAGGCTGTGAAATACGCGCGGAAATGGAGCGACTGCAAAGTGTCAACGCCACACTACAAAAGTGCAATCTGCGGCTAGAAGCCGAGAACCTCGATCTCAGGCTAGACTTGGAAAAGTCCGCCGGGGAGCTGCCGCATCTACGCGAACAGATATCCTACTTGGAGAAGTACGTAAAACAATGCAAATGCAGTTTCTGTTTCTAGGAATGACTTAACAGCTATCAATAGGAAGACGACGACGGCTAAGAACGCACAGATATAGATAACAAACACGCCAACAACTCCAAGAATAGGAGTGAAAGTCTATAAAACACTTTCGCAAGAACCATCCATACACATATCGCATAATTTTTTCGCAGCATATGTTATGTTCTGTTTCTAAAAGAATTTCACTTTTTAGCTACATCGAAGTACTAAAGACCGAACGCGGAGATAATCAACATGAAATGACAAATGCAGGTGACCATCCACCAAACACCCCGACACAAGATGCCAAGCGCGTGTCTGAATTGGAAAGGACAGTGTTTGTGCTCAAGCGAGTGGTCGAAAAGTTACAGGTGGAGAACAAACGGCTTGGTGGAGGATCCTCTCGCCCTTGCACGGTAATTTTCTTTATTATTCTTGTGAATTTGATAATTTTTGTCATTGTTTTCATGGGCACTTAGGCATCAGTACCAGAACGAATCAAAAAGGAATGCGACCGATTGCGTGAGCAATACACTGAGAAAATCGCCAGCCTCGAGAAGGCACTCGAGGAACAGAAAGAAACTATCGAACAATTACAGACGATTATACAAGAGAATAAGACTGCAAGCAACGGCAGCAATGCCACAAGTACGCAAGAATTTGATTATGTCAAGGCAGAACTACAGCGGAAGAATGAACTTTTAGAAAGAGTTAAACTTCTTCTCCAACGGGCCGGCCAGAAGGAACGAGCTTTACTGGATGAAGTATTAAATTATTAATTCACTCATAAACAATTAACTAAGTCAACTGAAATTTAATTTGTTTCAGATACGAGACTTAAAGTTGGCACGAAGTTCTACTAATTAGTTTTAAACTTTTTGAAACAATATTTAATACCTTTTAATAAAGTCAAATATAGGCAACTTATAATTATTATAGTCATAATCTATTATGTGCTTTGCTACGTTGACGCACGCGAAGGTCGAGTTCTAACATATGATAAAGTGGCTTAAGTAAGTGAGAGTGAAACGTTATCGCGTCATCCTATTCTTGCTTGTTTACTGAGCGACCTGAACTCTCTGAACTGAACTCACTGAACCAGCAGCCAGTCCAGTCCACGCGAATGCTGCTAACACAAATGAACATATAATGGCTTTGAGTAAACTCGGTGCTCGACTACTACGTCAACATGACTCAACGCGAGTGCTTTGGAATGGAATTAATGCAAGAAGAACGCACTTTACATACTTCCCGGATACAAAATGTGATATTCCAGGTAAGTGCCTGGTTTAATTAAACTCCTCGTGCCATTTAAGCCCGTATTTTAACACCTAAACATTCCAGATGTCAAGTAGTTTGTAAGCTAAATAAGTGAGTGAACAAGTTCATCATTGAATACGCATGTGCACATACGTCAAATGACTTTACGCGTACTTTTTAAAAGTTTTAAAACTCTTCCCTTCAGGCCAAACCCAGAAAATGAATATGTTCCAAGCAATTAACAATGCAATGGACATCGCTTTGAAGTCAGACGAGACCGCAATGGTTTTCGGCGAAGACGTAGCGTTCGGCGGAGTATTTCGATGTTCAATGGGGTTGCAAGCAAAATACGGGAAGGAAAGGGTCTTCAATACACCTCTCTGCGAACAGGGAATCGTAGGATTTGCGATCGGCGTCGCCAATGTGGGTTCAACCGCCATAGCAGAAATTCAATTCGCAGACTACATATTCCCAGCGTTCGACCAGTTAGTGAACGAGGCAGCTAAGTGTCGTTACCGGAGCGGAAATCAATTCGATTGCGGAAGTCTCACAGTGCGTGCGCCTTGTGGGGCGGTAGGTCATGGCGCGCTTTATCATTCCCAAAGCCCTGAGGCGTATTTCGCGCATACGCCTGGACTTAAAGTACGCAAATTGATAAATTGAAAAAGATCCTACCTTGTTACTGATGCGAAGATCTTCCTTCCTGGTAGCTGGTCATTCCACGTGGACCCATCAAAGCTAAAGGACTCCTACTAGCGTGCATCAGGGAACCTGATCCTTGCCTTGTTTTCGAACCAAAAACCTTGTATCGAGCTGCCGTTGAAGAAGTACCGGTTGATGATTATGTGTTACCAATAGGAAAAGCTGATGTGCTGCGTGAAGGTGAGTTATTAGTGGTGCAGCAATGAAAAAGCAGTGATGTGATGATGATGAAACTACTTTTAGGCTCTCAAGTAACACTAATAGGCTGGGGAACTCAAGTGCACGTTCTACTGGAAGTTGCTAATCTAGCCCAGGAACAATTTAATATTTCCTGCGAAGTTATTGATCTCGTCTCTATCCTGCCATGGGACAAGGAAACTGTCTGCCAGGTACTGCTACTCTAGTATTTCTATTACTAATCTAAAGAAAAACCCTTATTATTTGTTTCTTTTCTTGTTTTATCTTTCTTCGTTCTCTCATTTTAGTCTGCAAAGAAAACTGGCAGAGTGCTCATAGCTCATGAAGCTCCGTTGACTGGAGGATTCGGTGCAGAACTTGCCGCAACTATCCAGGTATGTAGCTTGTTCCCTGTTTGAATATTGATAAGAAATGCTGACATTGTAACATTGTTCTTATGTGATATGCAGAAAGATTGCTTTTTAAATCTGGAAGCGCCGATATCGCGTGTGACGGGCTTCGATACACCATTCCCTCACGTGTTCGAGCCATTCTACCTGCCTGATAAGTGGCGATGTCTTCAGGGAGTCAAGGACTTGATAGAGTTTTAACTATCCCTGTTGAATTCACAAGTCTCCAGTTAAATGCCATTTGAATAAATTCTTCTTTACACTTGGCGATCTTGAAGTCTTCTGAAGTTTAAACTTTACAATATCCTGTATTCTTCCTTCAAATCTGTAGATTCTTGAAGTTATCTTGCTAATAGATAGATAGAATAAGGAAAGGTAAAGGTGGCAGAGTATCTTAAGAAGAAAATAGGTAAAGGTCATGACTTTCCCTCAGTGGGATTGAAGGGAAAAGCCAAGGCTCGCGTGGGCAGGGACGCAACCCTGAAACAGGCCTATTCTTTGCCAGGATCGCTAAGAAGTGCCTGTCCGCTACCCGACACCCGTAGTTTTGGACAAAAGGTGTATGTATATTATTTCTGTACAATAACCAGCATAAAATATAAAAAACAATCTTTGGCAAAATTATATACAAATAAAATATAACATTGCTGATTTACAATAATCATAATAGTAGTAATACTTCAACAGGACCTGTCTGCCGACGACGACAAAGCGTTGCGTGACAATACTTGATTTTGATGATTTTGATACTGACAAGAAGTAAGAAAAAGTAACGAAAATAACTGCACAAGACCAAGACTCACGCCAAACCGTACAAAAACGTTACAAAAATGACATACATCGACGACGATTGATTGATTGCAGACACACCAACGTATGCCAGCGATACGTTTACGTTTTGCACATAATACGTAGTAAAGTACACTATTATCTCCTAATACTTTCGGTGGGTGGCCATCAAGATTCAAGACTATCAGTGCAGGAATTGACATTGCATATACGAGTACGTGGGCTTGATAGATACACATGCATAGATAAGTACAAGTACGTTACGCCTCAGCTCTGCTTCAGAAATAAATAAATTTAAGTACTAGCTACTTGGATATGGCGATTGGGCTCGCAGGAGGAGACGAATATTGCTTAGATGATGCTCGACGTCACCTTTTCAAGCAGCGGCAGCGCCTGACTGCCCCGTCGGCGCGGCAAAGTGCCGCTGCCTGGCATCAGAGAGGCGTCCTGGCATCCGCACAGGATCAGAAGGTCTATCAGATTATTGCAGGTGGTTATTTGACTATTATCACTGTTTACGCTACTATTCTTCTGCGTCTTCGCCGTGGCAATGCTGAGGGCGGCGCGAGCGTAAGTCAAACAAGTGCGCCCTTCTTCATCAGTTGCCTTTACATTGGCATTATGCTATTACAACAAATAAAAGCACCATTAATAAATAATAAGTTAAAGTTTGAAGTAATTGCAATTACTTACCCATATTAACAACTGCGCCACTGCCAAGTTACCCATTGCACATGCCAGATGAAGTGGGCTTCGTAAATCATTGGGGCCCACAGTCGAGTTGACGTCTTCACTGCTTGCTTGCGCAAGCACCTGCAGAATGCTCTTGATATTCGAGGCGCAGACTGCATCAATGAGCTGTTTGTCCAGCGGCATCATGTTGCACGTCGGTGGAAGGAACTCTTTAGATTCGTATTTCAGCCGAATCCATCGCTCTTTCTCCTCGCGACTGGTATTGGGTCCCGGTTTTATATAATTTTGGGTCCGCGCTTCAAATATTGAATTAGCTAAGGTATTGCCTATTGCCAGCATCACACTAAGATGCCCAGGTCTAAAAATCAAACAAATTCACTTGAAATTGAAACAATCAACAATTATTTTTAAGAAAAACTTACGGCCATTCATCTAAATTTAACGAGCGCACTCTTGATATATGCGATCCCATATTACGATGTATCCCTGAACACTCAATACACATGAGAATACCCAAGTTAAGACTTGCCCATTCCGGATCTAAAATTACAACGTTTGATTAATGCGCAACTAAACTAAGTGTGCAAAACTTACTTGGAGCATCACAATCAACGCAATACTCATTCCCCGGCACGCGCAACCTTATGTTCTGGATGTTCGCCGCCTCCATCGGATTCTGCTTTTTGGTCTTCAACGATTCGTTCAGCTGCAAAGACTTCAGTATCTGCTCCTCAATGGCAGTCACCCACTGATCACGCTCTTCACAGCTCGACGCCTCAAAGTTCCACTGCTTGCTGTCCAGCGAAACAATGCAAAACTCATACCCATCGGCGTCGTCGTATTCAGAGTTCTTCACGCCGCTGCTCTTCATCCTACGATGGCGCTTTTTGACGTTCGGCGTCTCGGACTTGAGATTCTCCCCGTTGATATACGTATTGCAGTTGAAGCCTTCGTCGCCGCTCACTTGCGTGTACTTTCCAGACTCCTTGACCACATCATATGCTGTAAGAAGAACATTTTCCGCAAGACGTTTATCCCTCGATCCAATCGTCAACCCACCGAGGCCTTCGTTAATACTGCTTCCATTCGACCCGACCACAGTTATGATACTCTTAGTGCCGCGCGGTTTCTGCCCCGGCACTTTGACAGTCACATACTGCAAAGGAATCTCTTTGCCGTGCACGTCATCCATGTAATCGTGCAGACTAGGATGGTACGTCAAAATCCCGTCGTTGCAGAGCGTCACGTACTTTTTCTTCCACTCCTTGTTGAGCGGCTTGCTGCTCTTTTTATACAAATATCCCTGTTTCAACGGAATCGCCCGTCCGACACCGATATCACCGCCGTTCTTCAGCTTATCGTCTGCCTTCTTAGACGGCGTGAAGAGATTCGATCGCCGCCGGCTTTTGCGCGATGTCGTGGGTGTGGAGCTCGGCGTAGGCAGGTCCTTGTCCTTGACAATCGGCGTTTGGTTGTTGTCGAGTGGGTGCGGCGCGGCAAACTTCGCAATGTTGTTGTTCTCAGTTGGAATGCTCTGCATGACCAAGGCTTGAGACGACCCGTGACTGCCCAACGTAGACGACGACGAATTCCACTTGTCCTCCGAGTTACGTAAATCTGTCTGTCGGTGGA